>JABFEX010000095.1:0-13499 GCA_013623515.1 Fusarium illudens
AGGTTATATATAGGCTTCTGCAATGCATTATAGCTAAATAGGCCTCGGACTAGATAATTATAAGAAGGCCCCACAACCGGGGATCGAACTAATGGCCTCGGGAGAGTCCTCGGCAGACCGGACGAAAGGACTCTCCCTAAGCGAACCAATGAGAATAGAGCCCTTAGACNNCCTAAAAGAGGGGTTAGAGTCAGTCAGACAGATCAGTTAGAGCAATTAATAAAGCAATTAACCCACGACGGGTTCAACAAATACCAACCGTCACTACGCAACATATACCTTGCGTAGGTAACTAAATGATGAGTTTATAGGTCACATGAATTTTCGTATCTCGTCTATTCCCCTAATCCCTCAGCGGAGGCTCAAGTAACGGTGGTGGCACTCCTCCTTTTCACTTCAACAGATACGCGAGGCCACAAGATGTTCTGATGCGACAACACACATCAAAGGGCTAATTACCGTCCAATAACAATCCCACCGGAAAAATGACCCTTGTCTCCTGCGGGGTTTGTTGTTGGAGGGTCCCCGGATTCCTTACGGGTTGACGGACCGACGGCCCGCAAGATGCGAATAGCGGCTTGGAGACACCTCACCATTCGTGCGCAAGAGGGAGGGGTTGCTCCAGTCATAAGAGCCAATCGATTCCACATCGGGAGAGCTTGACCCGACCTCTGATCTTTCGACGAACCATTCTCGTGGACACGGGGACGCGCGCTCGTGAGCAGAAACCTCCACTAATGCATGCATGTTCCCCTCTGACAACGCATGATGGGTGAAATCCTGCCTCGTCACGTTCTTGGCTTGTTATTTCTAGGCAGAGTAGACTCTTCGAGTACGCCACATGTTCTGACATCGTCCACTATCACGAAATCTCTAACAGCATGACTTCGCAGGCCGAGTTTGACGAATCCATCAAGGGAGCTCTGCCTCCTGACTTTATCTGGTGAGTTTTCCTTGCCAGTTCGAGAACTTGACCTGACAATCGAGCAGGGGATGGGCCACGGCGGCTGCCCAGGTTGAGGGCGCGTGGGACAAAGATGGCAAAGGCCTGTCTATCTGGGATACCTTTGCCCACACGCCTGGCAAGGTGAAGGACGGAAGCACTGGCGATGACGCTGTGCGTTCCTACGATCTTTACAAGACGGATGTTGCCTGGCTTAGCAAGTATAGAGCTACGGGATACCGCTTCTCACTTGCGTGGTCGCGCATCATCCCTCTTGGCGGAAAGGAGGACCCTGTCAACGAGGAGGGCATCGCTTATTATAACCGACTCATCGATGAGCTTCTCGCTCACGGCATTACTCCATTTGTCACCCTTTTCCATTGGGATATCCCACAGGCTCTGGAAGATCGCTACGGGGGTATGCTCAACAAGGAGGCTTACACGCCCGATTTCACCCGCTACGCTCGGGTCTGCTTTGAGCGATTCGGAGACCGCGTCAAGAACTGGATCACTTACAATGAACCGGGCGTGTACTCACTCGCCGGCTACGCCGCAGGAGTACACGCCCCAGCACGCTCGAGCTTCCGGGACCACAACGAAGAGGGCGACAGCAGCACCGAACCCTTCACCATTGGCCACACGGAGCTCGTGTCTCACGCCTACGTGGCAGACATGTACAAGCGAGAATTCAAGCCGACTCAACAAGGAAAGATCATGATCACGCTTCACGGCAACTGGTCTGAGCCTTGGGATGCAGAAGATCCCAAGGACCAAGAGGCTGCAGAGCGAGCGCGAGAGTTTGAGATTGCCTGGTTCGCGGATCCTTTGTACAAGACTGGAGACTACCCAGCGTCGATGCGCGCTCAGCTTGGCGATCGTCTTCCGCGCTTTACTCCGGAGGAGAGCAAGCTTGTTCTTGGCAGTTCGGAGTTTTACGGCATGAACTCGTACTCTGCCTTTTATGTCCGCCATCGCGATGGTCCTGCTGATATCAATGACCATAAGGGCAATATTGAGCAATCTGATGAGAATAAGCAGGGTCAGCCTCGAGGACCGATGAGCGATACTTACTGGCTACGGACAACTCCTTGGGGTTGGGCGAAACTCCTGCGCTGGATCTGGAACCGCTATGGCGTGCCAATTTACATCACCGAGAACGGCACCACCGCACAGGGAGAACACGATTGGAAACCCAAAGGACCCGATGATGTCCTTGAAGACCCTTTCAGAATTGACTTTTACAAGAGCTACCTCACCGAGGTTGCCAAGGCGTCTCAGGAGGGCGTTGTCATCAAGTCGTACTTCGGATGGACTTTTACGGATAACTGGGAGTGGGCTGCAGGCTACTCGGATAGGTTTGGGTGCACTTGGATAGACTATGAGAGTCCCGAGAAGACGAGGTATGCCAAGAGGTCGGCTTATTTCTTGGGTGACTTTTTCGATCATCTTGTCCGCAAAGAATGAGGGCACACTTTAGGATCAAAGATAGAATGGGAATCAAGTTTTAGTTTACTCGGAAGGTTCTTTGTTATATCTCCAGATCTCCAGCCCACGAAACACCATCTATCAAGGATCGAATCACTACCGTCTTTGAGGCCCTGACTACCTATGGCATTGAACCCAAACGAGAAACAATACTTTAAGAATATTTGCTCTCAAGATTGGAGAAAGCACATAGTGTTGATATATAAACCCAGCATATTCCCTCCCTCCAGTAATTAAAAGTTACCAGGAAGGGTTTCTGGCATACAGGTACCGTATCTAAGTAGACACAAATATTCCAATTGTCGTATATTTGCCCTCCATATGACAAGGGCATCCGATTCGCATATACATTGTCCAGCCATCGCCTACCTCTTCTTGAGGTCCTCAATCATCCTCTGGCAATTATCGCAGGCACAGCTCGGATCTCGGATGATATCCTGGTCCAGGAGCATCTGCTTCAGCAGCTCGGGGATTCCACTCGTAGTCTCCACGACGATGATAGTACTTCGCATGGTCAACATATAATTCCTCGGCCCGTAAATCCTGTTGAGAGCCTGGACGAGAACTGAGCGGTCGTACACCATGTCAAGGGGGATGTTGTGGGTGACAAAGTAGCCTGGAAGAACGCCGGACATTTTGTGATGTTGGTATTTGGATCGTCTGTGGGGTATGGCCGAGATTTCGGGTTCATGAGAGTTGTTTTTTTCGCTGCTGCTGCATCTGCTCGGGTCGAGTGAGTGGGCATGTGGAAGAGTATTTATGTCCAAGGCCGAGACTTTGTCAGGGGCTATGTTACACTGATGCAGAGACACGAGAAGTTGGATAATCACGAGAGGTTGGTCAAGGTCTTCAAGCCCAGGTTTGGTGATTCATGAATTGACATGAATCTCAATGTTGGACTGTGTGTTTGCCACACAAGAGGTTTGATGATGAGGGTATTTTGGCTACCAGAGAAACGGGAGTGCAGTGGTGTGGCGAATATCTCGACGTAACGGAAGAAGAAAATACTATGAGAAGTCCCATATAGAGCCACCAGAGGTTTGATGTCAGGCTAAACGGGAACGGCCCGTCTCAAGATAGCTTGTTGTGCATCAGTTGCGTCCACAAGATAAAAGTAACCTTGTCCGGCCTATGCTACGCGTATCCTTCCTCCGAGGTTCGTGACAACGAGGAAAGGTAGCGTGTACCAAAGCAATTTCACTACATCTTCTGGCTCTCTGAAATTATCAGACAGCATACTGTGAGTCGGGAGAACACTGTGATATAATATAGGGATCAAAACATAATTCATGAGCCGTATCGATATCTATGGGGAAGTTAGATATAAGCCAACATGGTATCCGAGTTACGGTATTTTAGGGCATTGGGTTGTAATCCCGTCATGATTAATAGTTATGCTTATTTGCCATTGTGATTGATACCCTCTTTAACTGAGAAGAGAAGTGCCATCGTCATCACAATGCCGTCACCGTTTGTTAAAGAATCCCCTTCTTTTCTCCCCTGCTCGACACTCTCATTGACTCTCGACACTTACCAAATTGGTAAAGGCCAACTTAAAGACACACTACGCACGATTCGTTTCCAAACCTTGAGCCGTTCTTGTTCTTGAATTCCCTCAACGTACCCTTCTTCGGGCCCCACGTCTTCCCTCAACGGGGAGCTCATGATGACAGAATCCACATTGGCAAAGGCCGGCAGCGATGCTCTTAGTCTCTCAACGTCCAACTGTCCAAGAGTGGTGGGACCGTCCAAGTTATCGTACCAGTGATTGGAGAAGATGGAGACCCAGATTCTGAGGCTCTGTAGGTTGTTAAACGTGTCGAGGCGCAGCCAGTGAAAGTCGAAGGGGTCATGGACCTCGGATTTTAGGTCGTCGCAGAAATGACCCTCTTGGCCGTGCTCCGCCCAGGCTTCATCATACAGCCTGTTGGCGGCTTCTCTATTCTTGATGGACCAGCAGCAGCGAAGATGCATGGGATACTCCCGGTCGAGCGAGAGCTCGATGTGACGGGCATACTTGGGGAAGGCTGGGGGCGGTTTCATCCTGGTTCCAAGAATTCCTTTCAAGTACATGTGTGCGTTGCAAGATCCAAAGACTGCCTGTATAGAAATGGCATCTGTGAAGATGAAGGTTGTTGACTGGTAGATGGATCTGAGGCATTCTGATGATCTGCAATGCCTTGTTAGATTGCTCGCGTGTATAAAGACGTCTCGTGTTGGCCTACATGAGCTTGCATGACAGCAGCATGGCCAGGTACGATCCAAGACCAGCAGCATCTCTCCGCCTGGCCATCCTCTCATCCTTGACGGTGCACCAACATTCAAGCTCTTCGGACTCCATCCTAGGATGCAGCTCGCTGTCCCAGGACTCGTCGATCCATTCACAGAGTCTGTCCTCGCATGGCCAGTGGTTCATCCAGGGAGACCTCCATCTCCGGTCACGAGCGATGTCACGCAAGTCTTTTCTCAACCGAACGCCATTCTCCTTGTGCGGCAGAGTATTCAACTCGTCCTGCACCGTATCCCCGATGTAAAAGTCAGTAGTACAGGGCCAGCATGACAAATGCGCCTCGCATACTACGTCATCGCGAGTGACGGTATGAAGGACGATGTGTTGCCGCAGGCCGAGAGAGCGCCAGATCTCGAGATAGATGGCTTCTCGAATCTCAGCCGGGAGACGAGTGATAAATGAAGACTGAGTTTGCGAGTGGAAAGACATGATGGGGCACTTGGGTCGTGATTAGCAGGAGAAGGAAGTGGTGAGATTTAAAAGCTGGGAGCGTCAAGAACAAAATGAACGGGATTGTTTCTGAAACACGCACAGGCACAGGTAAAAATAGACCTGGTAATTAGTCTATGTCTGACATGATCTTGGCTGGTCTAATTGGTTCTCTCACCCTTGACTCCTTGAGTGTCGACCAACACCATGCAGGGCTTCCAATAAGTTAGTAAAGCAAGGGCCGTATAACTCTACAGTTCAATATCCTCTAAGAACGTAGGCATCTTTATAGCTCCAAACTGGCAGACCACGGAGAGCATTCCGGTCGCCCGTCAAGTCAGCTCGTCAACTCGGTGAAAAGGCGGCCGTCACGTCATCCACATCCCCCCGCTCCTTGTCGTCGGTGTAATGATGCCCCGTGAGTAGTTTCAAGCAATGGCATCACTTGATCCGGCAAACAATATTCATCTTGGGACCCCGCACGATTGTGCCAACTACATACAACAAGCATTCTTTCAATTCACTCAATTAAAACCATCTCAGTCGCTGTTTCATCATGGTTCGTTCACCTTCTTAACTAAACAGCTGTTCCAATGTTTCAATCACCTTTGGATCAGCGTCAACTAACACAAAGAAGCCTCACAGCGAAACCCAACATGCCGGCAAGGATCCCACGGGCGCATATTCAGATGCCCGTTCTTCAGCTACAATAATGGACAATAGCAACCAAGACAAAGTTACTTCCAAACTCCCACCAGCGACAGCCGTAGTCCCCATAGATTCAAAGCAAGGCGAAAAACCCCCCCTCGACACTTTGATCAGCACCCTCGACTTTGAAGAGGTAGCATCAAAGACCCTCGACGCCAAAACATGGGCCTTTTACTCATCAGCAGCGACGGATCTGATAACAAAGCGCATGAACACGGCTTGCTATGACCAGATAATCCTGCGCCCTCGCATGCTGATCGATGTCGCTCAAGTCAACACCAAGCAGACAATCCTCGGCTGCAATAGCGGTGTCCCGTTTTATTTCTCCCCAGTTGCCATGGCCAAGCTGGTTCATCCTGATGGAGAGAAGGCTGTTGCACGAGGATGTAAAGAAAACAACGTCATTCAAACCATCTCTACGCAAGCATCCTACCCTGTCGACGAAATCGCTAAAGAAGCTGGGCACTCTGGGCAGTCGTTCTTCTTCCAGCTATACGTCAACAAGGACCGGAGCAAGAGCGAGCATCTTCTGGCCCGTGTGCAGTCGCTAGGAATCAAGGCGATATTCGTCACCATCGATGGCCCAGTGCCGGGAAAGAGGGAAGCAGATGAGCGAGCAAAGGCCGAGGAGGGTCTTTCTATTCCAAGCGGCTCCAAGGCCAGAAGCGACAACAAAGGTGGCGGTTATGGGCGCATCATGGGTCGCTGGGTGGATGCCTCACTCAGCTGGAAAGACATCAGCTGGTTGCGGAAGAACTGGTCTGGCCCTATCGTGCTCAAGGGTGTCATGACGGCCATGGACGCCAAGCTTGCCGCTCAGCACAAGTTGGACGGCATCGTTCTAAGTAACCACGGTGGGAGAAACTTGGACACAAGTCCAGCGACTATCCTGCTATTGCTAGAACTGCAGAAGAACTGCCCCGAGGTATTCGACCAGCTCGAAGTCTTGGTAGACGGGGGAATCCGCCGCGGGACCGATGTTTTCAAAGCACTATGCCTCGGAGCAAGGGCCGTGGGAATTGGCAGAGGATTCCTCTATTCTCTCAACTATGGCGAAGAGGGCATCAAGAAATACGTCGAGAGTAAGTATTGCTCCTTGAAATACGCCTATCAAGACCTGTGCTAACTGTTTGATAGTACTCAAAGACGAACTCGAGACGACTATGCGACTATGCGGTGTCACTGATCTCTCTCAAGTCCACCCTGGTCTGGTCAATACGGGTGCCGTGGATCACTTGGTTCCCGGTTTAGATGGTCATCCCTATGCAAAGTGGCGCCCCAAAGCAAGGCTATAGAGATTAGAGATGCTTGGCATGCAGTCACAGTATTATAGAATAGTGCCTAGCTACGAGATTGCATGCCTCCCACCCATGGTCCTTGGGGTAACCTACCGATGTTCAGGGTAATCGAGGTGGCCTCTCCACAGCCTCAAGAACCCAGACACTCAAGAGTTAGATAGCGAAACTTTAACAGGCACGACCATTTAGAACTTCCCACTTCGCTAGGCGACAAAACAAACCCTCATGAACCCACATAACAAAAAGAAAAGTCTGCAAAAAAAGATATTGAGCTTGATCATTCGACCACGCCAGGATTCGAACCTTTGAATTATGTTAGAACGGGATTCGATGGATGATGCTAAGTGAGAATAACTAACCTGGAATCTCTAGAGAGTTCGGGAGCTCAGAGACCGAAATCTAGCGCCTTAGCCATTAGGCCACGCGGCCGATGGAAAGTGGCTTCGATAAATAAGTTGATGGAGTCACTGGGGTCTCGATCGTGAGAGATTTTTTCATGGGTGGATTCAAGGATGACCCAATGACCCACGTTGTGGATCGCCCGTCATCCCGGCGTTGAATTCGGCCGGTGATAACGGAGGGCCGAGATGGAGCCCCATATTTCCCTCGGTCGGCCCCGGTCTTGATCCGGGCCAGGTTCGGTGTTCAGGTACCATGGGGTGCAGAGTGGGGGCGGTCCAGTGCCCACATACCTAGACCCAGAGATGGGCTTTGCAGCTGGAGGTCTCATGGACCAAAGTGTTGTCGAGCTACCTCAAAGCAACTACCGAAAGACAAACACCGTGACATTCAACGTCCAGATCCTCAACAGCGCCGCCTTCCAGCAGGTAACCGGTAGCCCACCACCCCCAAGCCCCGTCTCCGCCGAGACCTACGCCAACAAGCACATCCCGTTCTGCTCGTTCTTTGAGGAACCAACCAACGTCACGGGAGACTTCTTTTCTGTGCGGTCCATCGGCCAACTCAATGGAGAGGTCGAGCCGCCCCGGCAGTTCCCCCTCGTCGACGCCAAGACTGGGGCTTCCCTAGCCAGCGGCACGGTTGGTTTCCTCAACCCGGACGGTGCCAAGGGCGATTTCAAGTTTGCCTGGGAGATTGCCGGAGGGCTGGAGCAAGAGGGAACTGACGCCTAGACTGGTCATGCGGGAAGGACTTGCCCTTCTGCCCTTTGGCGTATGGCTGGGAGTTACGAAGTATGGGCGAAATTGAGACAGAGCACCTGGAGAGACGGGTGATGCCTGTAATTAGTGTGAAAGCCCCTTAACAATTTGCTTTATCTGCCATTTTCTGAATGAATCGCTACTTGATGAGGAAATAACGACCAGGCCAAAGATAGCCATTCCGCCACCGCCTACCACACACGATCCGGTCTTGCATGTTGCGCCAGTGACGCCGGCCGTGATCAAATCAGGTATTCTTCGGAGTTGGATAGAATGGCAATGGTGCCTGATAGAATGATAATGTTGTATCAAGAGAGTCTGGAAGGATATAAGTAGCATATGTCTCCTGCGAGGCCATGAGATAGACCTGGTTGCTACATACCCACAAGGGTATTGACGGATCTGGGTGGCTCAGAATGAGTCATTATGAGCAAGCGGCTTCACCTTCTGAAACTTACAGCCGGCAGTGAAACACGGATAGACCTAGGAATGACCAATCCCTATCGTCTTAGTCTTGCTCCTCTCCTATCTCCTTCATCAATTGTTGTCAATACACCTTCTGCTCGGGTCTGCCCCCTATTTCTACACCATGACGAATTCATCCATAGCCGTCAAGGCCATTCACACGGTTGTAAATGCGAACCCCCAAAGGCTCGAATCTCTTTCTTCGCCATACTGGCTCGGCCCCCTAGATCATCTCGTATACCCCTCGGTTCCAATCAATATCGTTTGGATATATCAAGCTTCGACCCAATTCTCCTCCGAGCTCGTCCCAACTTCACACCTCCGTCATGCGATCTCCCTCTTGCTCGACTACTATCCGACTTTAACCGGCCGTCTCTCCATCGAACCTAGCTCCGGTCGACGATACTTGGACCGTTTTGGCAGCGGCATTTCCTTGCTCGAAGCAACTTGCGATGAGTCCCTCACGGCTTTTAGCGGTTCAGCCGGGGACAAGTTCGATATATTCGACTTCCCTTCAGCGGGTGATTCCTTGTTTGGGCCCTGGGAGGGCTCAATCGATAGCGCCCAGCGTGATCCCTTGTTGACTGTTCAACACACTCGCTTCGCATGCGGTTCTGTTGCAGCTGGCCTCCGTATTGCCCACATGATGTGTGATGCTGGAGGCTTCCTTCAACTGTATCAGGATTTGGCTTATCTTTACCGGGGCCTCGGGTCTGGCACGGAAGCGACACCGACACTCGTGCAAACACCAACCGTCGAGCCATTCCTCTCTGGCAAGATAGGCGAAATGCCTGATAAAGATCGCGAGGCTTCTCTCAAGTACCGTCCCGAAGGGTTTTCTCTAGCATACCCTCCAGGGTCTATTACTGTCCCAGACGACAAAGAAGACGAGGTTGATGATAGCAAGGAAACTGCTGCGCCCCCTTACCCAATCATAGGCCGAAGCATGCGCTTCTCTGCCGCCGAGCTATCTGCAATGAAGAAGCTTGCCACACCTCCATCTGAAAGCTGTCGGGTTTCGACATTCTCTGCTCTGTCGGCTCACATCTTTCAGCGCGTCCACAAAGCGCGTCTCAGCTATGTCGCTGCTCAACAACTTCCCACCTCGTCTCTGGCGACGCCATCCTTGTTAACCACTATTAACTACTCTGGCATGTGGCTCCAGTAATCCACGATCTAATCCACTCGACGAAGCCAGATCAAACCCGCGAACTGTGTCTTTGGATAGCCGCACAGCCTGACAAACACTTGATTCGCCATGACTTCCCCTTCAGTAACGCATCATTCATCACGAGCGCATGGCACAAGTCTCCGCTGTACAGCGGCGCTGAACTGGATGTCGACCCCGTGTTTGTCAGCCCATCGTTTACGCCTACCGCCATGGTTGATGGGTTGGCCTACTTCTTGAAGCCCAAGGACTCCAACGGGGACATGGATGTCGTTATGTCACTGAGCGAGACTGTCTGGGGGCATTTGGACCGTGATGCTGGATTTCGGTACATTGGGTTATCCGCCCAAGTGAACGCTGCCGTAGAAGCCTTTGGGATTTTGTAGAATGTGCTATCAGTGATTCAGAGGAGATGCAACCAGACTAGGCCTTGAAGGGAGACTCCGATCCCGCATCGAGGAACCCATCATAATAAATATTACCAGGTTCCCAGGTTCATGGTATTCTTGCCCTCAGCCGGTTTCTATTATGGTTGGGTTTTGCGTAGGTATGAATAGCCAATGTCCATTTTGATGATTCTACCGTACTGTACAACCCGCCACTCCCGAAAGCTCATGTTGCTTTCCTACTTCGTAGGGCCTGCGACCTCAATGACTTCACGATCCGAGGAATCAGAACTGTCCCCAGAGTACTTCTTTGCTGTGTATCCATCGAGCTGCCAACTATCAGTCTGCTATCTGTCAAAGTTAGAAGATCGACATACCCAACGAACAACAAAGAGCCAGCTTGCAAGAGCAACACTGATGCAAATCATTGCGATGTACCCCTTGCGCCAATATGGAGCGTCGTCAGCCGGGTACAATACAATGCCCCAAAACGTCCACAGAAGACCATCGCTAGCAGCCATCGAAGCAAGAATAACACCACGGGCGGCATCATCTGCAGTTCGCGCCACGATGTTGCTTGACCAACTGTATAGCAAAGGGTTAATGCCGTATGCCGTAGCGGCGAGATAGAGAACGGTGAGGTTCCCTGGCACCGACATGTTCGGAATCAAGAGGACGATGGAGCAGACAATCTGAATGGCGCAGAGCGCGAATCCGATAGTGAGTCTCTTGTTGTACCGGTCGATGGCAAATGAAGATGTGAGTTCAGCAACGATGCCGATTGCATGCGTGGCGATTGGCAATGTGTTGACCTGAGATTGACTGAAACCATCGATATCCTTGCGATATTTCAAGTATAGCAGCATCAGTCCTTGGACAATGTATGCTTGCATGGCTGTAGAGAGCACCGAGAAGGTGCAGCAGACGTAACTGTCAGAATGAGGTTAGCCCGTATTTCCTGGCTCAGTCTGTCAGGACTCACATCAGGGGTTGTCCCAGGACTCTTTTGGTAAGACTCCATGCTTGAATGTTGTGTCCATCCTCACGCTTGGGCGGCAACCGATCGAGCGCAAGCTGACGTTCCTTTTCGCTGAGATAAGGTGCCTCGGTATATTCCGGGACATCGGGGAAGTAAAAGAAGCCGAAGATCGCGATAGGCACAGTAATAACTCCGTCTATGAGAAAGACCCATTGCCAGCCGTCGAGCCCTCCATAGCCCTCCATCGACTCGTGGATTGCCGCCATCATGGCGCCGGCAAACATTTTTCCGACTTGTCCCGCGACAGTGAACATGGCGGTTCGTCTCGCAATCTCGTTGGACTTGCTGGTATGGAGTTAGAAGCGCTCACAGGGGTTGGCAGGGTGGGAGACGTACTACCAGGAGCCCATGATGTATATCGAGCCAGCGTATGTGCTTGCTTCAGCTAATCCCATCAAGAATCGGACGGCGCAGAGTTGAGAATACGTTTTGCAGCCAGCGCTGGCCATGGTGAGCCCAGCCCATACGACTACCATACTTGAGAGCCATATTCGGGGACGGATCTTTTGGATGATGATGCTGCTGGGGATTTGGCCGACCAGCATACTGGGTGAGAAGACGTTAGTCCATGGTTTATGAGTCTGGGGTGGCGCGAACATACCCCGCCGAAGCCATCGAGAGGAGGACATTGTACTGGTTCCCGGTCAAGTCGAGGGCTTCTTTTAGTCCAGCCACCTGACATGCGAGATCAGTATTAAAAATAGCCATATGGTCGACGAGCATGGCTTACATATGCATTCGCAAAAGCTTGTCGGTCTATCAACTGCATTAGTTCATGCTTTGTGGTCCACAGCGGGGAGAGACGTACCGAGATGGTTAAAGAAGAAGCTAAAGCAGGAAAAGGTCTGTCATCTTAGCGAAGAGTGCTGGCCAGGGTCTGATGACTGTCTTACGAGAATGAAGAAATCTAGAATCTGTCAGCCGCGAATCGAGTCACTCAAGGACATCAGGGTACCTACCAAGCTTGCGAATCAACCTCCTCTCCTCCTTGGTAGTATCGCCCCAAAGGAAATCCGTCACTGTGGTTTGACACCGCGTTAGCGCACGCACGACATGCATACAAAAGTGGCTGAAACTTACTCTTCTACCCTTGTATATGCACTAACTGTTGGATAGTGTTTTGCTGTTGGCTTGCAGGCCTTGATGGTGTACATTTGGTTTTATGTGGACTGGAGAGCAATGTTTAATAATCGCGCATCTACGATTGGACGGGAGATAGGGGGAGGAAATGGTTGCCAAGTGGGCTGACGGAGGGAGCATAGACGTGTCCATCAAGGTCCTCGGCCCGTTTATCTCATCCGTTTTGCGTGGGACTCGTTTGAGAGAGATAAGACAGAAAAGCTATATTCGGGTTGGCTGCTCTGCTGCTATCTTGCTAGATTCTTCTTACTTGTCAGAGGTTTCTCATTCTAGTTTGAGTCTGAGATTGAGTTGCTTCCTCTTGATAGGTAGGTTCCATGACATAGGTAGCTCACAGAGCCAAGACTTACACCAGATCCAGGAAAACAACAGCCAACAGCACCAACAGACACAACATACTTTAGGCTCCCCCAGGGCTGACGTTATTCACATTAACCCCATCGACTCATTCATGCGAAGCGGTGCTGTGATCACAGGGCGGCGTCTCAACACGTACGTACGTAGCTGTCATGGAGTGAGTGGGATGGCGAATATGCGCGTGTGTGCCCCCCACGCAGCCACGCCCAGGACGTAATCGCTCCTCCTTGGCAATTTAAGCCGAGATTTTGCCTCGAATCAAAGGCTTCGGTTTGTAAAATTCAGATCATATTCACGGTTGTGAACCTCCACGTTCCCGAAAACTGCTCAATGGGGGTTGAGTTGAGCGGTCTATCGGGTGCGTTTTCAACGGCAAAGGATGAACATGGACGTTGTCTTATACAATCGGTGGTAATTTGTATCAGGTGTGTTTCTCTAGTATGTAGAGACTATGGTAGGCGGTCCCGGGCTTATTGCAGAGCAAGATGACTAACCATTAGGTGAATGAGCTTATCACCAGACAGGTTTCTCATAATATTTACTATCTATCGGCGCAGTTATCCCATTAAGGGCCGGGCTTTAATTATATTAAAAAACATAATATCTATATATTATAATATTATATCCTAAT
>JABFEX010000096.1:0-109035 GCA_013623515.1 Fusarium illudens
ATTGCTAAACTCTCGCTCGTTGGCAACATAATATCTTTGAATACAGTGCGTATCAAGTATCACATGGCTGTTGAAGGACTACAAATTCACAGAGTTGAGCACCTTCCTACCTGACATGAAATAAGCTTGCCTTCTTAAAGTTCTATCATCTCTACCCCTACTCCATTTACGAAAATAAGCCATCTCTCTGCCATTAAGGGACCAAAAGTTAATCATACCTTTCAAAAAGCCCACCCGTTTGCCTTTATCACTTCACAATGGCAACCAACAAAGACGAAAGACACAGTTCTGCACCACTCAGTTCCTCAAACAAGACCGACCAGTATCGAGCGCTATATCAGTCATATCTTGAACACTGCAATGCCCACAACTTCGAGGCTATGAAATCATTCTACACCTCCCCTCTCAACGTCAACGATGAATCCTGGAGTCCGGACAAGGTCACCGCACAGTTCGAACCTATAATAAAGGCGTTTCCCGACTGGCACTGGGAGATGAGAAATCTTACCATTGAGGGTGATTACCTCGCGCTGCATTTCAAGGTTGGCGGCACCCACCAAGGCGATTTTCAGGGAATCAAGGCGACGGGACGTCGGGTCACAACGACTCAGTTCACCGTGTATCATGTGGTAGATGGCAAATTTGCTGAAGTTTGGGATCTGGTTGGTATCCAGTCGATCATCGAGCAGATAGCTTAGAGCACTTTAATGGCGGCAACATGCTAAACTAAAGTTCGAGAAACCATTCATGGACTCGTTAGCTCAGTAAGCGAGGAGATTAATGCGTTTCTCAGGCATGTAGTCAACGCTGAGTGATTTGGTGATGGTTGAAAGCTTGTTGCGGGGGTATCTATCTTGTCCAATTAGTTAATTAAACTAAGGTATTGTAGCTTTATGCCATGCTTTAACGTCGCGCTTAAGTTTCAACGCATCGCCTGTATGATGATGCGAATGAGTTGTCTCTATATACAGGCTGAGAGGCTCTTTATCCACCGCTCTATTAACTAGGCAGAGAGTATTATTAGAACCGCTCTTTATAGTAGACTTACTTGTTCTCTATAATACTAGACCTTCTATAGTATAATAATGGTTATTAATTATACAGTATATAGAAAATAAGGTTAGTATAATCTATAGTTAGGGGCTTTTAAGCTTATATTTAAGAACTGCTGTATTAATATATTATAAATATATATCTCTTTAGAGCTTAGGATTTATATTTCATTTTATATAGTTAGGTTAGCAGTGTATTTTAAAGCATAGAGCTCTGTCTTAGTCTGTCTTTATCTTATCTTTATCTTATCCTTTTACTATCTGCTATTGTATCTTATCTTTTCTTATCTTTCTCTAATCCCTCCCCTCTGATCTCACTCCTCTCTCTTATCTCTGCTCTTACAGCTTTTATACATGCATACTTCTTTCCCTCCCCTCGCTCTGTTATAGTCCAGCAGCTTATGACTAGCAATAGGTCTCGACAAGGTTGTGAGGAGTGCCGCAGAAGACGGCGGAAGTGTGACGAATTAAAGCCCACGTGTGGGCACTGTGATGCCTCGAATCGAAGTTGCAGGTATGAATTGAGGCTGGTTTGGAGTGACCGAAAGGTCCAGTATCGAGCTTTTCGTATGTATTCATCCCTGCAAGGCCGTCGGAATGTTTGACTCTCTCCCCTACCAACGAATTATCATCACTGACTGACCCCCCATATTAGGCACCGCTCATGGCAGACTGCCTCCACAGTCAGTTTCCCACCAGGTTGGACAGGCCCCAACTGCCATACCTGACAGTCTTCCAAATGGAGTGGTACTTCCACCAAGATACAAGAAGCTCCTGGAATACTTTGCCGGGGGCGTCCTGGCTTCTTTATCGAGCCATCCGTCCATCCATCAAGATCTTTGCCAAGGCCTCATCCCAAAGATGCTGTACTCGCCCCATCTTCTCTCAGCAAGCCTTGCTCTATCTGCTGCGGGACTTCTGTCAAGGGGTTTGTCCGAGGTCGAGGGCACCAGTATTTCGCACGTATTAGAGCACTTGCAGTCGTCCGGCCTGTCGCTACTACGAAGAGCTCTGACACAAGAGCAGAAGGATGAGGTCATGGTAGCAACGTGTCTGATCTGGTGCCTAGCAGACGTCTTTGCCGGGATACAGGGAGTGCCATCTTGGCGCATTCATCTTCAAGGCATCAAAGCCTTGCTCAGCGGCCACCAGCCAAATGACCAGCCAGGTACTAGCGACACAGCCATGCAGTCAGCTATGAGGCATCTCTTTCTTTTATACCGCTCTCTTCAAACTCTGCCTTATCTGCAGACTCTGGAACCTTCCGGCCCTTCCGTGGACTTGGGGCAGACCCTCTTCCTCGACTCTCGCTCAGCCCTGCCACGAAACCCGAGGATAGATGGGTTCCTGGGCTATAGCGAAGAGCTTCTCGACCTTTTACAGCAAATCAATTCCACGACTAGGCCCGACTCCAGCCGTCAGTTGAACTTGCCTGCAGACGCCGATATCCTCCTTGGTAAAATCAACGGCATGATCAGTCGAGATGCCAAAGCCCCGCCACAGGTCTCCATATCATCGACTCTTTCGCCTCAGTCTGTCCGTGACTTTGAGCTTTGTCACAAGATTTTTCAACAGGCCACACTGATTCAATTATACCGACAACGCTACAGCATGCCTTCAGCTTCACAACCTATTCAATCTGCTGTCCAGGCGATCAACAGCATGATTAAACACATGACGCAGGGACAGCCTTGCAATACCTGGGTCGCCATGGCAATGCCCCTATTTACAGTTGGATGCGAGGCCTTCGATGACGACCAGAAGGCGTTCATTCTAGACAAGGTTCAGAAGTTCGAGGTTTGCCTTGGTTCACTCCACGTCCAAACGATCAAACGTGCGCTGAAGGACATATGGAAAATCAGAACAGATTATCAAGATTTCGAGGGAAATTTGTGTGCCAGTCAGCTACTTGGTGAGTAACTACTGCTGAGAGCAAACTCGATCAACTCACGATGCTAATATACGTAAATGGCAGAAAAGTTACAATATAACATAATCTTGTTCTAAGATCTTTTACGTATTAGCGTTCATGCTTCTCGGGTGTCCGAGTCGGTCGGTCATGAGCAGAGACCCGGAACGGCTGAGGCTCCATGCAGACTTTTGGGTAAATGGCTTTGTTCATATGGTTACACCGCCTCTTATAGCGATAGAGTGTCAAGAACAATAACAAAAAACATACAGATACGCTGGTTGATCAAGACCCAATTGAAGAGCAGGGCAGCCTAGCAGAAGCATCGCGTCAAGAAAACACTAAATCTTGAGAGATTCAACCCTTTCAAACTCAAAGATCAAGGTACACTCATCATTCTCCGCCTGTGGCCTCGCTGGTGCAGTTCTTTAGCCAAGTTTCACGATCGCGAAGGATGGTCGTTGCAACAATGTCTCAGCAAAGGCTAGATGAAGGATATTTAAGCCTAGTCTATACAATAGCTAGTCTATGGACACGTCGGGATCGGGTAGACTTCCATCAACAGCTCCTAGCAACTTCAAAGGTCACTCTGCTCCTTCCCCTCAAGCATTCTGCTGAGAGGACCCTTCTTGACCATCATGGTCATGACCTCGTAGAGCACATCCGCTGCTGCCATGGTAGTGTGTTCCGCATTTGTATCGTATGCAGGCTTTGTGTGTCAGGTTAGTCTGAGGGATGTTTATACGGATGGGAATACTACTCACAGCAACTTCCACGATATCCGCAGCGATGAGGTTAAGACTCTCGAGTCCTCGGAGGATCGTCCTCAGCTCCCTGGTTGACCATCCTCCAGTTTCCGGAGTTCCAGTTGCTGGCGCAAAGGCGGGATCCAGAGTATCGATATCGATGGAGAGGTAGACCGGCTTTTCCGTACCAACACGCTTGATAATCCGCTCGATAATTCCATCCGTGCCGATAGTGTCAATTTCCCTTGCCTCCACAATCTCGAAACCACAATAACCATCGTTGTCATAGTCGCTGGGGCCACTAAGGGTGGTCCTGATACCGGCATGGATGTTGGTGTCGTTGGCGAGCAAGCCTTCCATCGCGGCGTGGTAGAAGTAGGTTCCGTGGTTGATGCTAGCAACGTCTGAAGGAGAACCACCAAACACTTTAGGCTTCCCTATAGTTCTAGGTTAGTGCGGTTGGTACTTCTGGAAAAGCTTCGGACTTACAAGTATCCAGATGACTATCGAAATGGATTACGGAGACAGGGCCATAAGCACGGTTGATAGATCGAAGCAGAGGAAGAGTGATGGTGTGGTCTCCTCCAAGAGTGATGACACGGGGCAAAGTCTTTCCCTTCTTTGCCGGCCCAGACTTGTCGGCATCCGTCATTGGAGGGCGAGAAAGGATGCTGTAGTGTCCCTCTTCGATTTGCTGAAGAGCGAACGTGTTGTCATACCTGCGTGTCTGTCAATAACTCCCACCTTTTGATGGACTAAAAAGCTCTTACGAAGTAACAGGGATGTCACCACAATCAAGGACCGTTGCCCAGCTGTTGAAAGGGTTTGTAGCCAGCGGAACGTTGTAGCCTCCACTGAGTTTGTGTCAGTGAGAGTTATGCTTGTTGGGAAAGGGGTCATACTAGAGGTTGAGTCGCCGAGATCCTTGTCGAATGCCAGAGGGTCCAAACCGAGCTCCAGGTCGATAAGAGGTTCCGGTGTCAAAGGGGGCACCTGCAAGATTATGAGACTTTGCGCTCTGTAGCATCTCCTTCCATCACTCACCGATGAAGGCGATGTCATATTTGATACCGCTGTGGCCCAAGCAGGGCTGATACGGCAAGCGGCCAAACGTCGTGATACCGGAAAATACGGAATCCGCCTTGAATCAGTTAGCAGTCGTCAAGTCGAATCTCTGACCTCCAGAATACCAACCTGGGTACCGCCGTCTCCTGGCAACGTGTTGTACCACAGAGACTGATGAGGACCAGACAGGGGCTCCTGTTCATGTCCTGCATGGGCCATGACCACGGAGGCGTAGCCCAAGGAGAGGAGAGCGTTGATAAACATGTTTCGAGGAATGATAGACAATGTTCAATGGGCTCAATTGTAGGAGAGATGTTCTGACTTACAAGGACAGTTTGAGGCCGCGAAGCAAGTATTTATGTTCTTCATCCATATCGTACCACCCTTTCAACCGGTAATAATTCTCATACGTGAACTAGACTAGCTACGAGCCATCTTTCCTTCCCCTCACTATCATCATCATATCTACCACAAAGAGTTCACGATGCTATCACTCAACGCTTCCCCAGCTTTTAGAGGCGCGTAAGTTGCCGGAATCAGTTAGCGTGGATGATTAACGCAATGCGGTTAGACTCAAACTGGGGTTATAAGTGGGACGTCGTGCCTTATCAGTGCCGTTGTCTTATCGTGGCTAAGTTGCCGAAATAGGCAATGTAGGAGCACTCAGACTTGAGTTGACTGATAAGACGTCGACAATAGGGCGCAACTTCTTCCAACTATACAATCCGGTTCGATAAGCGAATCGACAACTTCCGATTCGGTTGCTGCATGCGTCCTATTGATCCAAGTATGGCTTCCAAGTTGCCGGGCGTCTCGAGCACGTCTGTCGGACTCCGAAAGGCCTGCGGCTAATCTGTACCACCCACCTCTCGTCCGATCACGATATCGGCACTCCGCCCATTGATAGATGCATCTTTGATATCGCTCATGTTTAATTATCTCATTAGTCACAAAAGAAATTCAGAAAAATAATGCGTTGATTGAAGGTTTCCTTTGCCTCGGTTGTACAATCATCGGACTCGCCACTATTTCCCAGTAAACATCTTCCTTTACATTGTTATTCCCAATGACGAGACTGTCAGCCACAATAGCAAAAGACACAATTATCAATACATGATCTTCCTTTACATCAAACCTTTGCAACTCGAAACAGGTTACACATTCATTCGACATTCTTTCAGACTATCCCAGACCAAATTACTCTTTTGCAACCTTACCGTTACGCAATGGAGTCGTTCCCAGATGAGACAACGCTTTTGATTTCTCCTCCTGCTCCTCCTCCACGAAAGCCTCCCACCCTACACGACGATCGATCCAAATGGCTCGCAGAAACCTGGTTTCTCATCAAAGCCTCTGTTCCGATCATTCTTGCCTACATGCTTCAGAACAGTTTGCAGACAGTCTCGATCCTCGTTGTCGGCCGCCTTTCGCCTGAGGCCTTGGCGACCGCTGCCTTCTCCTACATGTTTGCAATGGCAACGGCCTGGCTCATTGCCCTCGGTGGAACCACGGCCCTCGATACGCTCGCCTCGAGTAGTTATACAAGGTCAAAGGACAAGGGAAGCCTGGGCATCCTTCTTCAGAGGGGACTCTTTGTCTTGACAGCCTTCTATGCGGTTGTTGCCGTCATTTGGTGTTTCTCTGGAAGCCTGTTCCGGGCACTTGGTCAAGAAGACTTCATCTGTGTCCAGAGCCCCAAGTTTCTTCAGCTCCTGATCCCCGGAGGACTTGGGTATGTCTGGTTCGAGGCGATGAAAAAGTTCTTGCAGGCTCAAGGGATCTATCGTCCCGGCACCTATGCTCTCCTCGTCACTTCACCACTCAACGCACTGCTCAACTATGCCTTCATCTACCCTCTCGGTTTCGGTCTCTACGGTGCACCTCTGGCAACAGGCATATCCTACTGGCTCTCTTTCTTCATTCTGGTTGCCTACACAGCCTTTGTGAAAGGGAGCGAGTGCTGGAGTGGTTTCGACCCTGGCCGAGCGCTCACAAACCTCAGACCCTTTGCCAAGCTTGCCTTCTTGGGTGTCATCCATGTCGGCACAGAGTGGTGGGCGTTTGAGATTGTCGCTCTGGCTGCAGGTCGCCTTGGAACCATTCCTCTTGCCGCACAGTCGGTTGTCATGACCGCAGACCAGATCATCAACACTATTCCATTCGGGCTGGGGGTAGCAGAGTCAACGCGGCTCGGCAACTTGTTAGGTCTTGGAGATCCTGTGCACGCTCGGCGCTCGGCGCACGCTGCTGCTGTACTGTCCATGGTCTTCGGTGCTTTGGTTCTCACTGTTCTCATGCTATGTCGAAACAGCATAGGACGCCTATTCAATGACGACGAGCGTGTCATTACCCTCGTCGCTCAGATCATGCCCTATGTAGCACTATTTCAGATCGCGGACGGCTTGAACGGAAGTTGTGGCGGAGCTCTCAGGGGCATGGGGCGACAATGGGTCGGAGCCCTCGTCAACTGCGTCAGCTACTACGGCGGCGCGTTGCCAGGAGGAATCTATCTTGCTTTCCATGGCTGGGGTCTCTCTGGTTTGTGGGTTGGCCAATGTGTAGCTCTGTTTCTCGTCGGCATTCTAGAGTGGATGATCATCGGTTTAAGCAACTGGGATGCTGAAGTTCAGAAAGCATCAGATAGATTAGAAGATGATGGCATGGCAGAGGATTCCATCCATGAAGGAGTATAACTGGCGGCGTAGAATACCAACTTAACTTGACATTTGATGCTGCACATCTATCTCGCCTCCTAACTACGGGTGCCGACCAAGTGATGGAAGGGAATCACTCTTTTCGCAGTTTGAATTCGCGCTATTTTCGTACTGGTTGCCCCCGGAACCTAATTCTCGTGCGTTGAAGCAACGACAAGTTGTCGATGAATAGTTGTGGCCAGACAGTTATCGTCAATGCAACCATTCCCACGTTGAGATAAGCTGGGGGCGCACAGCAGTTTGCGATAGATAATGCGGACAGGGGCCACACTGCTGAGCCCTCGCGGGATGAACCATCCGTCCAATCCGGTGGCCTAGATAAGAACAGTGGCAAGCCCGTTAACGCGTTGGCTGCACCCCAGGTCATTGGCTCTAACCCTAATCGGCCAGGGCACTCTTCGGCCGAGGCGAGGCCATGTAGACTCCTCCAACAAGCGTTATCTTTCAGCCTTCTTGGTCAGGGAATAATGCCATGTCTTTCCTCTGGAATGTGTATATATAACCTCTCCTTCAATCCTACTGTCATACCGGAACTCGACAAGCAGTTTCATTCTCACAGTTGCAGCAAGGCCTTCTCGTGCCATTAGCTTTTTGTGACTTCCTTTTCTTCTCATTGGAAGAGTGTCCATTTTTCATCTCTTACAAGTCAAAGGTATCATGGGCTTTGACGTCGGAAACGAAAAGGTGGGAGATGGTGTCCTCGAGAAAGGAGTGATCAAAGAAGACGACGCCGCCACCATCGCTGAGCACAGTATTACTGTCAATGCATCAGGCCACACCGACCAGCTCACTCGTCAATACGGGCTTGTCGGTCTCACAGGCATTGCTGTTACGGTCAACAATGCATGGGTGGTTCTAGGGTCATCGATTTCTGTGTCACTACGTATGTTCTCTTTCCCTCGATCTAACGTGACATGAATGGAAGCAGCTGACAGACTTGTACTAACTAGTAAATGGCGGGCCTTCGGGTGTACTTTATGGTCTTATAGTAGCAGTCTTTTATTACTCATTTATCGGCCTGAGTCTAGCAGAGGTGCGTATGACCTGATGTTTACTGCTTGCCGCAACAAGCTGACCGTGGCCCCCTGACAGCTTGCATCATCCTTCCCAACCTCTGCTGGAGTTTACCACTGGGCGACACTTGCGGCTGGTCCAAAATGGGGCCGAGTTACCGGATTCTTCGCTGGATGGATCAACTTCTACGGCTGGATGTTTGGCCTGGCATCGCTGGTCCAGGTGGCAGCCAACGCCGGTGTGCAACTATATGCTACGCTTGCATCCAACTACTCCTCTTCGGCATGGCATGTCTATGTCGCCTACATGCTCGTTCTATGGATAAGCGCCTCGACCGTCATCTTTGCAAACCGCCTTGTTCCCTATACCCAAAAGATCGGCCTCTTCCTGGTCATTGTCGGCGGTCTGGTCACCATCATTATTGTTGCAGCAATGCCAAAGCGGCACGCTTCAAGTCGTTCTGTCTGGAACTCGTTTAACCAGAACAACTTGACTGGCTGGGATGACGGCATCGCATTCATGATCGGCGTTCTCAACGGGGCCTTTACCATTGGCACGCCAGATGCTATTACACACATGGCCGAGGAAGTCACCAACCCAAAGAGGGATCTTCCTAGGGCAATCTTTCTCCAGATTGCCATTGGCGGGCTATATGCCTTTGCTTTTGCGATTGTACTCGGTTACGCAATCTCTGACCTTTCCGTCTTGCAGAGCGGTTTCAACACATTCCCCCTGGCCGGGATCTACCATCAGGCCACAGGAAGCCCCGGTGCCACATTTGCCCTCTTGTTCATCATCCTTCTGTCGTCTCTTTGCTGTGTTATTGGGACTGTCTTGACTAATTCCCGGACCTACTGGGCTCTGGCTCGAGACAACGCCGTGCCATTCTCAAGGTACTTTGGCAGAGTCAGTGAGAGTCTGGGCGCCCCAGTCGAGGCGACTCTGTTTGTGGCCGTGATTGCCTCTGGAATCGGTGCCATTCCATTAGGCAGTCCAGTAGGTTTCAACAACCTCACCGGATCCTTCATCATCATCAGCTCTGTTTCCTATGCCATCCCAATGGTTGCGAACCTTATCAGTGGCCGTAAGCGATTCCATCCGGGGCCATTCCACCTAAAAAGGTTGGGCTTTGTGGTTAATGGATTTACCGTTGGCTTCATCGCCCTCTTCGATGTATTCTTTTGCTTCCGTCAGTATAGCCTCTCTTTCACACGCAACAGTTGCTAATCTATTCACAGCTGCGGCTCTACCATTCGATACTACAACGATGAACTACAATTCTGTTATTCTTTGCGGCGTAATATCTCTTACATCTCTTTGGTGGTTTGCATATGCTACCACGCATTATCATGGCCCATCTTTTCATCATGTATCTAGTTTTGATGAGGGGAAAGACTCGGATTTGTGAATAGTTATAGCAGCGGAATGAACGCGAAGATTTAATACGTGAATATCCCAACTACTTCACCTCCAGAGACAGCATACGCACAGGTGGATGTCCTTTCGTGTGTTGCCCTGAGCAGCACCTCCAAAGTCCAGGCACCAGCTTAGCAGCCTTGACACTCGTCGTCTACTCCCATAATTAATGGTGAATTTATGCCAAAGTTGGATTTGGTCCATCTTCGACGTCTTGTTACTCCCAAGACGAGTTACTCAACGGCATGATGCCAGCCTCGGCTCTGCACCATCAGGGAGTTTGCAATCTTTTCCGAGTTTCATCTGTGCCGAGACACGGCCCATCGCCTTACATAACCCAAGCGTCTTGACATGTGACTTGAGCTTGCATGCCTGACAGGGTGATACCCGAGCCCTTCATCGTACTCGTGCTCCCACCCTAGAGAACTCGACATATCTAAACCGGCTCATGTCCGCCACTCGCTAGACTTGCATGACAATTGTAATAAACGTGTAACCTTGCCTTAATTAAAAAGATCAAGCCCAAGCAAGTGCTTATATGACCGATCCAAACACAGTCACATCATAGGCAGGGTCGGCTCAAGTGAAAATGACTCCAAGGCTTATACAACACCGGACATGTAAAAAGAAGGGCACATGAAATACTAGTCAATATTCTATGACCATCGATGGATATGAGGGAAATAAAACGCTTGAAATAATGAACGGCTGTACCCCTATCCCAATCCAAAACCCAAAGTCAGGGGTTAACCCCCTGAGCGAGACCACTGACTCCTTGAATCAACTCCCCAATCCCATGCTAATAATGTCGCTATACCATGTAACGAATAGTTCGTCGATGTCCCTTCTTCTTCTTCTCCTCTTCTAGCTCATCGTCAGAGCAGTCAGGATATTCGCCTCCCGCATTGACGTTTGCTGGCGTGTCCTGAATTCCAGGCAGGGCAGGAAGCTCAGCTACCGGCCGGCTGAAGCGGTTGTATGCAATAAACGTGTCCAAGTCGCCGGTGACGGCATTGACTGGCGTGGCCACCAGGAGCGACTTGCGTCGAATCTCCACAGCATCTTCTTGGATCGGTTTGACACCGAGGCGTCTGTAGATGAGGTTGAGAGCCGGGATAGACAGGCCATGGACGACGATCGAAAAGAATACCAGCCAGTAAATAACTGGCCCTAGGGCATTCATCATGATCGTCTCCTCCTTGTCACCTTCGCCAGCATGTGGAAACAGGTGACGGACGTGCTCCAGGTAAAAGACCGCACCGACTCCGATGGGCCCAAAGTAGCCCATGAATAGAGCATCTTTGTAGTTGCGAATAACTGCAGGCATGAACTTGTACAGCACAAGAATCGCCGGGATGCGTCGGAAGAGGAGGACCATGACACCGAGCGCAATCAGTCGCGGGTAGGTCACGCCGGTGCCGTCAGGGTCGTTGAACTGGGCCCAGGGAATGACGATGCCGATGTACATGAACCCGCCAAAGTTGAGAAGGACATCGACGCACGAGTTGACTTCGTCGTGTCGGCGGTTAGTTTCCGCTAGGAAGTCTCCATCCCAGTTCAGAGTGTTTCCAGCAACGGTACACGCGATGAGATCGTTGGTTCCAATAGCGCCGCAGGTGCCGATGAGGAAGAGACCCAGGGCAGTCGGGAATAGCAGGTAAGACTCCTCGTCAATCCATCCCCTACAAGTATTTAGTTAGCTGCAGTTCTTTCAGTAGGGTCGGGGTTCTTACCTCCTGAGGGCGAACTTGACCGCTCTGCAAGAAGAATATCCCACCACGGCGCCGTAGGCAATGCCCATGGCAACATAGTAGAGCCAAGTCTCCAAGATCCAGTTCTTGAAGGCTTCGCCCACGCCACCTCCCAGACGGCCAACTTCCCCGGATCGAGCAAAAAGCATATGCACGACGTCGCTAGCGCTGCCTTGGCTGTCGCCGTGGTCACCTGCACCAAATGCGTGGCGCATAAGGTAGGTAGCCAGCATGAGGAAGGGGAACCCAAAGCCGTCGTTTGCTCCAGCCTCTGAAGAAATGATTTCTCGGAGGTATCGGGGCACAAACTTGTCTGCAAAGGGTCCCTTGGCAACGGCTTGTGACAGGACAGGGTCGGTGCAGGTCACGCATGAGGCGAGCACCATGGCGGCGAGCAAGCTAACCTTGGGAACAGTGGCTAGAATGCAGCCAGTGGTGCAGAGCCACATCAGGGTCATGATGGGGAGCAGACACATGGCCAACTCCTTCCAACGGATCACGTTGTACTTTGCTGGGAGCTGGTAGCCGGCAATCACAAGCTGGATTCCGATCACGACGCGCATGAGACCCTACAATGACACTTGGTTAGTCACACAGAGCCTGCACAGTCCGGCAAGAGAAGCCTACCAGAGCAATGTCTTCCGACTGACCCTTCTGTGCAGTGCCCCATCTTTCACTGTCTAAGAACTTTGCCGATATTGGTCCCAGTATGATACCGATGACCATAGCAGGCACTGGTTGCGAACAACATTAGCCACAGTCACTCAATAGGGGGGGAATGCCAGTGATGTGCAACTTACATGCTTCACCCAGGTACCATGCTTGCTTGATCTTTACAGATATCACCCCAAAGAGTACCATGAAAGCACCTGTGACAGGTCAGCATGCCAAGGTTACGTGCCAAGAAGCCCAAGACGCTTCCAAGAAATGCACGGAAGGGGTCAAGACTAACCTAGAACTCCCAGCACAATGTTCAATTCGCTCAAGTTGAGGGTCGGCATGATGGTGATGTTTGAAAAATGTCGGTCAAGGGGGGAATAATAACAAGTCACTTAACAGTGGCTGAGGGTCTGATGACGGAGGATGCTCTTAAATCTGCGCGACTTGACCAGACAAGCAGGCGCGGTAAGGGAGGAGCAAGAAGGCCTTGAGACGTGCTGCTAGCCCAAGGATCTTCTCACAAACAGGCCGTCCCTTCTCACGCCTGGGGCATGAGTGGAGTCAATGGCAATGGCTGTAGGGGGGCACTTTGATGATACGAGAGGAAGAGAGTAGAATAGAGAAGCAGATGACGATGTGTGTGGAATGTAGGCTTAAGAAGACGAAGTGATTCAGGGCTACTAAATATCTCTGTTTTCCAGACCCCGTAGAAGGCTTGGGCGTCTGGGGCTTTTGTACAGCTTGAGGGGTAAAACAGAATGCCGAAGTGATAGGCGGGGGAAAGGGAGACGAGGATAATGAAATGTTCAGTCTCAAGAGGCCGTGGGGGATGCGGCAGAAATGGTCTCAAAGGCGGTAGTTCAGGGATGGGGACCCTTTGGCCGCCTTGAATTGGCGAGCCAAGGCCAGGTAGCGTGTTCACAGCGAGCGACCAGGGCAGGGGAGATGACGAGAGACACTCCCAAGACAGAAGATCTGCATGGATGATTCAAGCAGTTGCGCAAGCCGTGGCTTTGACGGAATCAGGAATAGCAGCACTGGTGAGCCGAGCCTGCGCCCAACGCATGTCGGCCAAGACAACAAACACATGCCCATGTGGAGAGACTACATTTTGTATAAGCCCTGCCTGGGGGACATGTGCACCACGCTGGCATCAACCTGGAGCTACTCGGCGACAAAAAGACAGCCAAAGGAGGAAGCTGCGGTCTTTCTCGTCACCTTGTCGAAGGTGCTGGTAATCCGGATACTCCGTCCCGGCTTCTGCATATCCGAATCCTCTGTTAATCCACACGAGACTCTCCCCGGTTTCAAAGAGGGCTCCGTAGCCTCCAACAAGAGGTAGTAGAAGTCCGAGTCTTTCCAAAGCTCCCCTTGCAGTAGCACAGCGGCTCGTGAAGCTGACGACGTAGGAGATTGACGAGAAACCGTCAAAGTAAGGGACACAGAGTGATCGGCAGGGGACACAGTGAAGCGTACAGGCGACGGGTTACCCGGACAGAAGACCACAGCTGTCCGCCTCTCGCAATCTCTGCCCGCCCGTATTGCCCGCTCTCGCCCACTGAATATCCAACGCGCCCAAGCGAGGCCAAGTGACCAAGACTTCTTGGCCTGTAGCAGCAATTCTGGGCCGTGGAACCGCCATATCCAATGATGGCAATGGCATGACGGGCCAAGTCGCCGCCAGGAAATGGCATTAGGGGCGGGTTCTCTTGGCTAGAGGTTGAGGAAGTATATATCTTGGCGCTTGGCGCTACTTGGCGCTACTTGGCGTCTACGCGGTTGTCTTATTATGCTTAAATTTACAGGTGCTTCAGGCGTGGGGTGGCGCTATTCGTCACCCAGCCAAGATGCTCGGCCTCTGGGCATGTGGAGCAGTCGGGCGGCCAAGAGGACCTTCCAAGAAGCCCAAGACTCATCGAGTGACCTGTTGTAGCACCG
Organism: Fusarium illudens; assembly: GCA_013623515.1. Classification (NCBI taxonomy): domain Eukaryota; kingdom Fungi; phylum Ascomycota; class Sordariomycetes; order Hypocreales; family Nectriaceae; genus Fusarium; species Fusarium illudens. The sequence goes on from JABFEX010000096.1 coordinate 14,266, forward strand.
TATCCCGCCAGCTTACGGTCCTTCAGGGCGTACCGGACTTGGCGCCAGGAAAGACCGAGAAATGCCCAGACACGAGAGTGTACGTACTCGATGCCAGCCCCGTTTTCGCCCTCTCAGCCAAGGTGGAAAAAGTGTCGAGTTCCCGCCACCGCTTGTCGCGTACTTGAGGCTGTTCTAGGACGTCGTTGGACTTGATATCGCCGGCAAGCGTTGGCCAGTTGGTGTGGCTAAGGGCCAACGCGGCACGCGCAAGTGCTTCTCTCCCCAGGATAGACCCCGTTCATGTCATTTGCCGGCCCCCCAGACTTCCTTCGGTAGGCCTCGACAGCGACGTCACAGCTGGCAGGTCAGAGCCAGTCAGTCGTGTGATGCGCCATTTTTCACCTTGTCAACAGAGCTTATCAGAAGACAAGATCAGAAAGACCTCACACAAGACCCAATATTAAGCCCACACGCCGTTTTGGCCCTGCCTCACCGACAGACGGAGGGTGCGCTGTAGCCGCGAACGGATCCCCCGGGAACGGTCCCCCGGCCTTGTATTACCGGCTCCATCAAGTACCGATTCTACTTTCGGCTCAACGTTTGTAGGTAGAAAGAAGCCAGGCACGGACGGCTTCGCCGCGGGCTTCTTTGCCACAAGATGGTGTGACTGATTCTCGTTTCAAAACAGGTGGTTGTTACCCGGCACGCATGTCACAGTCACACCATAGTTACCTTTTATCCAACGACGTTAGGCTAATCAGCCTCCTTGCTTTAAACATAACCAACCAGAAGTTATTGCGGGGTGTGCATCCGTATTGTGCGAGTCTGCCTGCCGCTTTTGAATCTTGTTTTGTAATACTCTAAGAAAAAAATCAACGTGTCTAGTCAGCGAGCGTTTTGTATTGAACACCAGAGCCTCCTTTCTCTCCATCCCACTCCATCTAAACGCCAGTGGTGAGAACTGCCCTTCCCAGTATAGGATATGTAGAAATGTAAAGTGCAAAAAAAGTCATCAAGTTGACATGTTGTTCAGTACTCTAAATAATGATCAACTGCGGGATTGGTTAGCAGAGATGCCCGAGCTATCGACCAGACTCACATACCTCTATAAGCTTTTCGGTCAGTTCAAGATAGTCGCGATTGATCTCTTCCATCGATCCAAGTGAGCAAGATCGCCACAACCCGCCAAAGCCCATCTTGTCAAGAGTCTCCGTCAGAGCTGACATCGTGCCGACAGCCCGTGAAAACTTCTGGTTGGATGAGAGGGTTCGTAGTAAAGTGTGCGCATTCCCCAGGGTCGTCGCGTTCTGGCTATGCAGCAGAGTGTCATCCAGCAAGGACCTAATAGCGGTGCACCTGCTCCTTGCTTTAGCATCATCTTCGGAACATGCGCGTCGAGGCGTAACTTACAGGTGCACAATCACACCAGGCCGTGCGTTGGCCAGCTCATTGAGCCAACCAAGACTTCTTGACTGAACAGAGTCCTCCAGGTACCCAAAGTCGACAAGTTCAATGGCTGTGATGAGCAACAGCTTGTTGTCGGGCATGGTCCCAATGTCATGCAAGCCGCGTGAGCCCACCGTTGGGCCAATCTCATCAGCGTTGATGCCGGCAGCCCACAGGCTATCCTTCAATTCCTCGTGCCCCACGGCACGCGCCAACAAGAGGTTGAGATATGGGGATTCCTGCGCAAGTTCTGCAGTGTCTCCCTCGCTATCTCCTGCTGTCGACGTCATCTCCAAGAAGGACGAGAGAACGCGCATCGTGGTTTGACGCGTCATCGTATCAGTGAGGCCTCTAGCCAGACAAGCACAAACGGCGAAATGGAAGTTTTCCAACTCAAAGTGAATGCCGTACACCTCCTCGAGTGGCAAGGCGGCCTCGTCAAGCGGGTTTCGTCCTTGGAGCAGGAGTGGCGCAATATTGCTGCCACGAAAGTCTTCCCCAGTGCTGATGTTTGCAAGGACTGCCTCGAGGAATTGGGCAGTGCAGTTGAATAGAGTCGCAGGCACCAGCCGCACGAGCGACATGGCCAGCCAAAAGAGCTGTAGGCCGTAACGTGAAGCGGATGGGAGTTTTGCCATCATTTTCGCCAACGAGGTCACAATCGAGACGAGCATTTCGCTGTTGTGGTCCTCACCAAACCGACTGATGCTGTTGCGCAGAGCCACAAGTACTTGGTAGAGTAGATCGTCATCCACCTCTTCTCGAGCCAAACAACCCATCACGGCAAAAGCCCGAGGCTGTATGGCAGGGTTGTTCTGGAATGCCGTGCTTGCCACAAGACTCATCCACCTCGACCGCCAAGTGTTTGCCAAGTCCACAGTGGGTGCAGCGACAGAGCAGATTTCGAATAGGGCTGACGCAAGGTTCTCGGTCGCTGAGAGTGCCGGGCCTGCTTCCTGGGAGGTGGACACTGACGCACCATCGCGGGGCCAAGCCGGAGGGGCTGTGAATATGTCACTGCGAGGATCGCAGAGGAAATCCAAACTTGCCCGGAGTTTACTGGCCTTAGGGTCATCCAGGTTGAAAGACGTGCATATTGCATGGACCGAGTTTACCAGCAATCGATAGACAAGGAGTCGGATCTCTTGGGTACCAGTGTTGGCGAGCATCGTCACAATGTGGAAGATTTCAGGTAGGAAGAGCTGAGACTGCACACCATTGTCGAATGACAAAGCCAAGCAGAACCGCAGCAGGACGCAGATTTCGGCCCAGACTGCATTATCCGGGAGATACTTTGTTGGCCGCAGGGATGATCGATTTAGCGCCTTGCGAAGCCTTGAGAGAATCTTGCCACGCAACGTCACTGTCCCAATGCCTACCACGATGGAGGAGATAACCTCCAAGGGGTCATCATGAGTGCCATAGCTCATGGCGGTCTTCAGGATCTCGTCAAGGAATATCTCGAGCAGGATTTCGTCTTGAGTAATCCTTGGCCATACGGATTGCTCGAGTGCATAGATGAGAGCATGATCTTGGACAGTGACGTCGATCAGTTTTCGAAACAGAGCAGCGACCTTCTCCCTTCCCTTGTCGCCATCTAACTCGTTAGCCATTATGTTTGTCCGTAGGCCAGGCAGCCACGGAGCCATGTAGGCAAGGCTCAAGGGCTTTTGCTCGTCGGGGAAACTCTCCCAGCCCACGAAAAATTCAGTCAAGAAATCAGACGTCAACTGGGATTCTGTCAAAGCCAGTTCCTTGCTGATATCTACAACAAAGCGAGTTGGATCAAGGGGAACAGAAACATCTAATCAGATATGATGAGTACTTGGAACCAGCAGGTCGATGAGGGCCGTGACTAACCTTTGGTGCAAACTATCCTGGAAGCGGAACTGAACTTGAAAGCCCTGCAGAGCGCCCCGAGCAAATTGTATGATGACAGTCTCAAGATATGATCGTGGCTTGACAGATTCGCAAGCGAGAGGTTCAGGAGCGTTCCTGGTACGTCCTGTGGCCGGATGAGACGTTCAACTGATTTGTGAGTCCTGTTGTCTTTTCCATACTTTGCCTTGGCGCCGCGAATAGTCTGCAGAACATCTGCCTTTTTGGGGCTTGTGAAGTACATGACGATCTTTCCATTGTCCGCTCGCAGGCCGAATGCAGAGTCGTCCTCGGTCTGGATTGATGTCGGGGCCTCGTCAACTTCGCCGAGACGGAAGATGTCATTAACAGTGGTACCCAGGCGGAACCCTGCAAAGATCTCTTGTTTCTTGGTCGTTGTGACTTGCACAAATTGACTTCCGACCTTGATGATAACTTCAATCTTACCCTTTGACTTGGACAGGCGAGTGATGGGTTGAAAGACGTAGCGCGTGTCCGTTACAACGCTTATCGTCTCTTTTGGCAGGTGGAGCTGGCTGAGGTGGAAGTGTGCTTGAAGGTCTTGAAGACTGCCTATCAAGTGATATTCGACGTTCTTGGGGTTGAAAACACCATGCTCGTTCTTGGTGCAAACTCGCAATAGCCGCCGGAAGCATCGTCTGTGATTTCGTTAGTTCCCCCTAAGCTTCCTCAAAGGAAAAAAGATCGGCTTCCACATACTTGAAGGCACTGTTCATGTTGTAGACGTAAACTCGGGTCAAGTTTTGCGACAGCTCTGAAGGTGTGAGAAGCTCCAACTTCTTGAACAAGTCATCTTGAGGCTCGTTTCGGCCATTGTAACACGTTGCGTCAATTAGAATACCGAATGGTCGGTGCCATAGCCTGCTGGCGATCTACATAGGGTCAGTGTCTGTCAAAAGTGTGATGCATCCAACCGGGGCCAAGACGAGCAGATTTAGGTTGCAGGCATCAGGAAAACAACTAATCTCCAAGCCAGCGCAAAGTAGCAGCTTACCTTGAGGTAACAGTAAAGCAGCGTGTCAAAGTCGATACTCTCAGATTCGATGTGACGAAGGATGATGCAGATGATTGACAAGCCATCCTACAGAACGTCAGCTCATTCGTGCCATGATAAACCCTGTCGCCTTGGAAAGACATACTTTGCTCTCGCCTCCGTCATACACAGCCCGGGCTGTGAGAAATGATTCTGTACTGCGAAAGGCGTTTCGGAGCATGAAGTTTTGAAATCGTGAGTACAGCGGTGGGCTATTCGAGGTAACCTGGGGTCTGTTCCACGAAACAGCCAGGGGTGGTGGTCCAAGATTCGCGATGAGATTTCTCAGCGGCTCCAAGACCGGGGAGCGGCCTCGAGCAACATCCCCTGATGCCCTCACAAACTCCTTCCTTTCCCGCGCAAGAAGTGTCTGCCGAACGTGATCCCAGTGGTCGTAGAGAAACCGATGAAGTGCCACGCAGGATCCAAAATCAAATGATTCTGTCGTGCCTGGAGTATCCAATTGGCTGGGAGGAACTGAGATCTCCCGGAGGAAGGTCGTGACATGGTAGATGTTTTGAGTCAAGAAGTCGTTAAGGGGAAACATGTACGGCTCTTTCGCTCCAAAGAGGACATTGTTGGCGAGATTCTGGATGACCTTGGCGATGAGGAGAAGCCCACGCCGCATCTCCTTTGACGGCGCAGTCAATACGAGGCCCTCGGCCTCTGGAGCAACGATGGCTGGGCAGAAGAAGCGGAGGAAAATGAAGGCGCCAACAGCGGTATACTTAGCGTCGGGGAACCTTGGAACAACAGCGTTGGATATCTACGATAGTTAGGCGTGGAGTCTCAGGGGCTGTGGTAGAACGTACAATGTGGCAAATCTTTCGAAATGCTGGTGGAATACTTGACGAGGAAGCACAAATATCATCGATGAAGACCTTCGCCACAATTCGCAGCTGCAGGGCATTCTTCTGTAGTTCTTCGGTCGTGCTCACCCTTGCGGGGTCCAGTTCCAGATCAAGATCCTTTGAAGTCAACATGAGGCGTTCCAAGACCTTCTGAAGTGTGGCTCGAATGTAGGATGCCCCTTTCCATTTGGCGTAGACGGAAAGCATCTTGGTTGCCACGCAGCCTCGTCGCAGGATTTCGGCCTCATTTTCTGTAACGGTCGTCAGCATCCCAGTCTTCGTATTCAACAGGGGTTGTGAAACATGGCATACCAGTGTCCTCAATTTCTTGCTTGATCAGGGCCTCAAGCAGTTCGAAGATAAGGCCCCGTTGCTCGAAAACGGTCAGCAGGCAGATTGAGAGCTCGTCAACATCAGTGCTTGGACAGGCGACGGCCATAGCGATAGCCAGAGACAAGTCACTTGTTAACAACTGTTTTGATTAGCAACAGACAGAAGAAGAGGGAACAGCAGAATGTGCCATACCTCAAGCAGCTCTTCGTACTTCTCACTGACTGCAGAATCCGTCAGATTGCTGAATTCAGTGCCCTGGATGAGGATATTGTAGAGGACTTTCACAAATGCTGTGCGGATCTCAACATTGTCGTGATAGCCAATGTTCAAAGAATGCTTCAAGCCGACATCAATGTTGGCACTGAGCAGATTCGAGAGAATTGTGATAGCCAACTCAGAATTGGAGGCGGCCTCTTCGCGAACCGCGACGCTCATTCCAGTGTCGGTTCTAGCCAGTTCGGATGGCTCGTGGTTCAATAAGGAAAGGAATCGGTTGAAGTAGGTATGAAACATCTGGGACTTCATCTCACTCATCCCAGCATCAGTATGGCTGTCAGAAGGTTGTAGCGGCAACCGGAATGTCAGGTCGGCCAGCGACTTGAGGCATGCCTTATCCAGGTCTTTTTGAACTCTAGCCATATCATCTTGTCTGGAGCCGGGCCCGTGTTGTGGTGAGCGAGGGCGTGCTATCCAGCCAAAGATGTATTCGAGCAACTGGTTTCGTATCCGAACGTCATCTCGCAAATTCAGGTGCTCTTTTCGTTTGGTTACGATCTCACACAAGTGACAGACGCGGATCTTGACTCGTAGGGTGTTTGGCGTGTCAGAAACACCATCCAGGAACTTTGCAAAGTTCAACGTGAGTGCTCCAAGATGAACTGAGGAAGCTGCTCCCAAGTCTGAAGGACTCTCAAGTCGCTCCACCAAAGCCCGTAACAAGGAGGCGGCTTGCTCAGCAAACACCACCTCGCTGTCTTGGGCTTTGTCGACAGGGGCAAGAGCGCCAGTGAAGAGGACCTCCAACTCGGATTCCAGGGCTCTGAATAGAGGGTAGTAGAGTGCAGGAGACACCTCGCTTGCGAGCACGTCACGCATTGCCTCTCGCACTCTCACATTGGCACAAGCCAAGAGCTGGATGCTCAATCTCAGATATCGTGTGAGAAGAGGCTCTTCGTAGTGCTCGGAAGACACGCGATCAATCCACCTCAACCCTCCAAGAGCAGGCTCTTCCAGGATGATGGCTTGATCAGCTGTACAGATGCCACCAAGAGATGCCAGAAAGCCCGAGTAGTTGCGCCATTCGGCTAGAGCCTTCTCATCCACGGTTTCAATGGCCGATGTCGACACATCTTTTGCGAGGTGAATCCAGCGATCAAAGGCGGTCTCCCAGGCGTTCAGGATTCCAGTTGTCGGAAATGCCATGCGGCGCAACAAGCCCCGAACTCTCTTTTGAAACGCAACCAGTCCAGTGAACCGAAACGCGCGCGAAGAGATCTCGCTAAAGACCTCGCCATTTCGGAGGACGGAGGCTGACGATTTGGATGATTCAGCCTGCTTATCGACGATTGAGCACTCCTGCAGGAATAGTCCGATGCAGGAGGTGACGAGCTGGCAAGTCGTGATACTGGCGGAGCAGAGGGAAATAAGGAGCGTGGTCTCGAGCTTTGACGAGGCACTAACGACATCCGACGCGTCTGCGGGCACTTCAGCCAATTCCTGGTACATGTCAGCGCTCATTCGTAACGACAAGCAGTCATTAACATCGAAATGCAGCATACCGGAATGTGCTTGAGCAGGAGAAGGCGTGCTTCTAGGTACTCTTGAAGTTCAAGCAGGCCCTGTTCATCCTTCTGGAAGGTGATTGACTCGCACAAATTGAGCAAAACCTTAGAGCTTCATGCTTTGTTAACGACAAGATGGAGTTAATGGATCGCGCGACTAACCTTCGACTCCAAAGTTCACCTCGTAGCTCTTTTGTTCCAAAGTGGCGACCGGTGTCGAACTTGCGATACGCCTCGAGGTGGCCCTTGAACAGTCTATCCGCGACACCGGTCGCAAGCCTCCGCACAGATGGCTCCTCGGAAAGGACGCAAAGGAGGAAGGACTTGAAGAAGCCGCTGTCCGATCCATCCGCAGATAGATCATCCAGCAAGCGAGCGGGCGACGCGTCCAGAAACTGAAGGATGCTGCATACCATCTCGATCCCTTCACCACTCCTCTGGCTCGTAGTGCCGGCGGCCTTGGCGTTTTCAACCTATTTCCATCAGCTGGAAACAACACCACATATCTCGACTGCATCTCACCTCAAGCTGGGTTCTCATAAAGGGAACAGCCGTGTCAAACAACTCGTGGTACCTCAGAGCGTACGGTTGTTGCGCAAAATACGAGCAGCCTTGGACCGCTGCGAGTTTGAAGCTGTTGGGCGCATTGGGTGCTATACAGGATTCGACAAAACCGCTAACACTGGTATCAAGATTAAGGTGAGTCAGGCTCACAAAAGCCGCAGTCATCATGTCTTGTTCAAAAAGTGCAGAGTCAACGGGCGAGGAGAGGCGGCGAAATACAGCGTCGCGAACTTCATCCTGAACATCCAGAGCATAGCTCACGAGGGCCGAGTCGGTCTCAACGCCAAAGTGCCGAGCAGCGCGGAGCAAGGACACGAGACAATAACCCGCCTGCTCATTGCGATTTCTCAAAGCTTTCCTTAGCCCGTCGAGGAACGACACCTTCTTCACCATGCTGCTGCTCTTTGCCTCCCGCATGTTGCTTGCAACCTCAAAGACGTCCGGCAAGAGGAACAGCAGTGATGTCTGCAATGGGTAAAAGAAGCCCTTGCGCCTCCCATTCTCGGTCGCGGCTTGCGCCATGTCGAACAAGGTGTCGGCGCCGCCGTCCAGGCGCTTGTGAAGCTGGTGTAGCTGAACGAGCTCGCGTGGGAATCGGTCTAGCCATCTCATAATCAGAAGCGGAGTGACTACTGCGATGGTATTTTGGTAGGGCTTTCGGAAATGGAGAAAGCTGGAACAGATTTCCTGTATGATTAGGCCAAGCTTGGTGCCATCCACCCAGAAGAAGGAGAGCAGTCGCAGAACTACAAGAGCTGCTCTCTCGGCGTCCTGGAAAGATCCCGCGGTAGTAGTCCCTGGCTGAGAAACAGCAGTGGTTCGAATGGTGTAGACAACACTTCTGAAGTAGTCAAAGGCAGCAGTCCAGCTGGAGGCCGTGACGTACTCAGTCACCGTCTTGACGTGCGTATCCATCTCTGCCAGATGGGCCCCGAATTTCTCGTCGCTCGGCGGAGCAACACTATCGACATCGGACAGGATAGAAGAGCTTTCGGGGCGCGGAATAGCAACATTGCGTATCGAGACTCGATCCAAAAGGGTCTGGGCGGGGAGGACGTAGTTTTCGGGGATGGGTTCGAGGAGGTGCTTGAACGCGTCCAACAGGCGGCTCACGAGGATTTTGTCCAGCGGAGGGGGCGTCGGGCTCGAGTTAGAATCGGGATCGTGGGTGAGCGACGCCCAATGCGCGGAGCAGCAATCCGCGATCACGGCGACAATGTAGAGCTCGGAGGCCAGGACATGGCTGGGGTGCTCAGCGACGCCAGTGTATGGGCGCGCAAGATCTTCGAGGAGGACTAGGAGGGCTTCGACGACGATAGATATGGACGTGTTTCCGAGCTCGACCAAGGTGGCTCTCGTGACGTGGACGATGTCGTCTTGTTGCAGGCTCTGGCCGCTGGTGCCAGCTCGATGGGGGAGCTGTTGGGTGCCCAATGTCAGTCTACCTATGCTCAAGGGATGTCTAGCTAGCTGGTGGAGGCGAGCGCTCAGCTTACTCTAGTAGCGAGCCTGTCGACTAGACAGCCGACTAGGCTTGCGTCGCCGTTCATGGTCGCAACAGCATGGAGCGCACGTTGAAGGAGGGATCAGGTCGGGAGTCGGACGTCCTTTCGTTGCGAGCCAGCTAGGGTCGCTGGTGTTGTCCCAAACCCCGCGAACGGTCCCCACAGGGTCGCACGCGCGTGGGGGAGCTCACCTCCTTGATACGGCCCAAAGACCAATTCCAGAATTGGAGAACAGAAACGATATTCACATCTGTTCCTTCTCCGCAACTTACCTACTAACTTAGGATACTTCAATGTTGACGCGGGACACGAGTAAAGAAGGCAGATGAAAGCTCACAGAAAAGACAGACATTTATTTGTATACATTCCAGAAACCACGCCACTTTTCCCAACTCGACTAGGTAGGTCGACAGACACTTGAAAGCAAACATCTATAGGCAGCTGTCGCTTCAGAGGTCCTGACAAGGAGCCGACATGTGAATTAGCGAGCTCCCCGGCTCAACAAAGGAGCGTGACCATCGCAACTATTACTTAGACATACGAACTTAATCGTCCAAGACACCCAATGATTTCCCTTTTGCCCATTCCCGCCCTGTTTTAGATTCCCCAGCTACCTATAAGACCGCCCATCTCCAGAGTAACCTCCCGAGCCCCTACCTCTACCATAAGACTGACCACCATACCCTTGGTATCCGGGAGGGCCGTGGGGAGGCTGAGGCGGACCTCTAGGCTGGTTGTAGCCCGAATAGCCACCACGGTAGTTGTCATGAGGCCGGTGGTTGTCGTAGTAATGCGGAGGGGGAGGTGGTGGCGGCACTCCGATGCCGAATCCGGGGGCACCCGGTGGTGGAGGCATCGGGGCAGGTGCGTGTGATTGATAGAATCCCCCGTCCTGTCTACCGTATCCATTTTGTGGTCGCCCATAATTTCCTCGTCCACGATAACCACCTCGATCATAACCCCCTCGCCCATATGAGCCGCCTCTGCCCCCCCTGTTGCCTTTGCTTCGAACAATCTCAATATCGCTCTGCGTGAGTGCAGGCTTGGGCATCTGTACTCCACGCAAAAGCATCGACTTGTGGTCGTGGGATGTCTGCGGGAAATCGTAGTTGACACTATATCCTTGTTAGCTGAATCAATCCAACATTTCCTAGGACAAGGAGTGCTAGAAAACGTACGTCACAGAACGGTCGTAGTCAAGATCGGGCATGGCACCCCGCTCAAGCGGATACTTCAGCTCGCCGTGAGGAACATAACCATCTTTCTTCTCGACTTTGCCAGATAGCCCGTCGCTCTTCTTTGGGTCCAGCTTGAACTTGGAGTCCCCCTGACGTTTCGAGTAGAACTTGGTCAGCACCTCGTCATACAGACTCTCGTGGGCCTCGGAGAAGATGAGCACATCTCGACCCATGTCGTTCCTGGCCGAATCCTCAGGACTCAGCAGCGGATATTTGCCTTGCACCGCTGTTAGAAGTCGAGGCATATCAATGAAAGGAAGCAAGGCAATTCCTTGCCAAGCCATCTTCTTCCCGTTGAGGTCAACCTGGAAATCTTCAGGGTAAAAATCAATGATCGGACTCTCCGGGTTGAGCATGAGATCGTGGAACACCTCGGGCAAGGCATGACGAGATGCGGCGGGCAAGACGCTCATCAGCTGTTCGAAGGGCCTCGATGTCCTGCCCTTTTCAAAGGTGATGCTCATCTTGGGCAGGTCCTTGAAGTCGGCTGCGAACGGGGCGTAATGGTAGGGGTAGTACCATTCCCAGGAAGGACATCCCTGGAAATAGTACAGCAAAACCCAAGCGAGCCCCTCCACGTAAGCGCGCGCGACCGAATGACGGAACTCGATATCGTTTGGGTCCTTGTGAAACTTCTTCTCGTAGTAGCGGTCGGCATAACCGTCTTCCCAAAGACGAACTTCATCAACTTGGCCTTCATCGATAGCTGGTGCTGGTGTCGCGGTTCCTGGAGTGCCGGTGGTTGAGTTGCCGCCATCCTCTTCAATGTCAGAAGCTTTTCGCTTTCCCAGCGCTGACGGAGGCTCCTGAGAAGCATCCGCCGGCTTCGCAGTAGAGAGCGACTTCTGCGACTGCAGCTGGGCTTTAAGAACACTGGCGGCGCTCTTGTTCGCCACATTCGCGTCCGGGGCAGTGCTGCGGTTCACAATCATATCATGCGTCAAGCCCGTTTCGGGTTTCGGGTACGACGCAATGGGATGCAGTGCCATACCCTGAGATGGGTTTTCGTGGCCGTTCTTTCGAGGAGTGGACGATCCACTCTGGCGCCCACCTCGGCCGTTGTTGTTCTCGTTCTGGAGTCTCCGCCTCTTGTTGTTGGCCTCGCGTCGTTCCTCCTGCTCCTTTCTTCGCTTGAAAATGCCATCTTCTTGCTTCGCAAGCCCGTCCAGAATGCATTGCGCTCTTTCGAGGTCGATATGACCATCCTTCGTGACATACCCGCCCATGACGGGCAGGTTGTCCTTCCAGAGCTTTGTGAGCGTGTCGATGCCATGCTCCCGGATTTCCAGGGCCGGAAGATGAGGCAAAAAGTCGTTACCGACGAAACAGCACATGAAGATCCAGTCATCAATCGCGCGTTCCAGGTCAAACCGGAAGGGCAGATGCGATACACCCAGCTCGACCTCCAAGTACTCCCGCAGCACGGAAACGTGAAGCCAGATGAAGGGTTTCAGGGCGAGGCCCTTGTCCTTCTCGTCGTGCTCGCCGTCCTTCTTCTTCTCCTCGCCGCGGCAGTTCTGAGCCTCATGTCCCTTTTGCCCACACAGCTTGCAGAGGCGGGCCTTCTGCTCCTGGAAGAAAACATCTTCACGTAGAACTCGGAAATGGGGTTCGTGAGTGGCAAGGCCCAGCATGATAAGATCTGCGTCAAGGCCGTAGATGACATGGCGAGTGTTTGGGTCGTGATCAGGAGAGGCGCGTTGAGATCGAACAAAGGACATGATTTTATGCTCTCCTTCTCCAGGAACAGTGGCATCAGAGATGATGACTTTAAGCTTGGCCCAGCCAGGGTCGGTATTGAGCTTGTATTGGCACCAGTATCTCAAGCTGAGCGCGAGGATATCCATGAACGGAGTTCCAGGCGTGATTGAGTTCGAGTCGAACGCTTTCTTGGTCACACTCTCCAAGCTCTCGGCCGACAGAGTACCCCCATTCTGCTGTTTCAAGAGCTTGATGAGCTCTTGTTTGTCCTGTTCCTTTTCCTGAGCGTCCTGGGCGGAACGAAATCGTCTGGATCGTTGCTGGTTCATCTTGGCTCGGGGTGCGACACCATCTGCAAAGGATTGAAAATCAGTATTGGAACTCTGATTGGTGTGGAACGCATTAAGAAGTCAAGGGGAAAGGAGAAGGCTACCAACGTACCAACTGCAATCATCAGGATCTTCCGCGGTCGCACCATGTTGACGACGCGATCGGTGTACTGGAACACCTCGAGCATCATCTCCACCTCGTCCTTGGGGGCGGGTCTGTCCTCAGGATGAGAACATGGATGAACAATGCCGTTCATGTCGAGGTAAAGGTTATCAAGCTCTTCGCCATTCGGGTTTGGCCGAGTCGTATCGACGGGAATGGTAGAGCCATCTTCCATCGTGACGGGTTGATCCTCGATCACCGGCGAAATGATCTTGGGGTACTTGTTGGAAAGCCATCGGAAAGCCGCCGGAATACCCATCTTGCCGGTTGCGCGTCTGTTGTCTGGCCGAAAGCCGGTCGTTGACTACTTGCGCGAACCAAGAGATGGAGCGGAACAGAAGCGATGCAGGCGCAAAAGCCCGAGGGAAAAGAAGGGTGGTTGCGGTTACCTGGCCTTTCGCATATGTGGTCTCGGAAAAAGAGGCAGCGCGATCAGGGGAGATAAAAGCAGTCACGGCGAATCGCGTTCCTCGCGACAAAGATGTGCAGGAGGGAGAACATGATGCTGCCTGTCGCGAAGATCCTTTGAGTATGTATCAGCCCCAGCAGACCCTGCCAGAGCTTATCGCAGGGCTTATCGGCCGGCTGTGGCGCAGGGGTGGGTCCTGCGGCTCCAGCAGTTATGCAGCTATCGGGTCACCTATGTCCTGACAAAGCTGTCCAGAATGACGGAGAGCTGGTTATGAAATAATTAGGATAGCATTCCCTGTGATCTTTACCGACGAGGCGAATAGTCTACACGATTTCCGGCAACGGCTCCATGAGCACCTTCGAATCTTCCCGAGTCCAATGGCATTGAGGCGCCGCGACCATGTTTTCTCTTTCCAGTGCGCCCGCGAAACAGTCAGTTAGCGAGACCATCACCGTACTCAGCGGCCGCCTCAGTTCGGCAACTCTCCTCGAGGATCGACGAGCTGCTATCCTGGGCCTTCGGAGCTTCTCAAAAGATTACCCGGCCTCTGTAGCCTCGGGGGCTCTGCGGAGTCTAATAGGCAGCCTCAGCAAAGATGGCGAAGATGTGGACACAGTCAAGGTGGTGCTCGAAACCTTGTTGATGCTCTTCAGTCCAAATGAAGATAGTCCCGAAGCTTCAGAGGAGATTGCGTTGTGGCTGGCGGACGAGTTCACGCAACGCCAGGAAAACATCACCTTGCTCCTCGACTTCCTCGATACGAACGACTTTTACTCCCGCCTCTACTCCCTCCAGTTGCTCGCTGCGATCCTGTCCGCACGTACCGAACGAACTGAGGAATGTATTTTCACCGCCCCCTTGGGTATCTCTCGTCTCGTTTCGGTCCTCGACGACCAGCGCGACGCTATACGCAACGAAGGCATTATTCTCCTAACTTACCTCACCCCGACGTCGATCGAGATACAAAAACTGATAGCATTTGAGAATGCGTTCGAGAGGCTGTTCGGTATCGTTGAAGCAGATGGCGGTTTGTCTGAGGGCGGAAGGACTGTTGAGGATTGTTTAATTCTTCTTGCCAACCTCCTCCGTTCAAACACGTCAAATCAGTCCCTCTTCCGCGAATCGGGCTGTATCAATCGTCTTGCAGATTTGCTGGGCCAAGTCCTAAAGCCCCAGAGCGAGGGCCCTGAAATCGCGTCATGGGCACAAGCCCAGAAGAACCGCAACGTATACGCCTTCCTCGCTGTGATCCGACTGTTTGTTGTTCGAGGGTCAGCAGGGACGTCATTGAATCAGACAGCGATCTGGAGGCATGGCCTTGCTTATCACGTTCTCCAGCTCGCCTTCAGCCACGAAGCGCAGACCCAAATCAAGGTCGAGGTGCGACCAAGTAATGATGATGGTGGAAGTTCGTCGTTGACCGGTTGTCTAGGCTTTGACCACATGCGGCGATGTGATACGACAGAATGCACCTCTACAGGAGAGTTTTGCCCAACTTATGGTTCCATCGCCTTTGGCCGGAGCCGATGCGACTACAGAGCAAAGCAACGGGCGTGTCAAGGTCTATGTCATCGACGGGCTGCTGGATCTGACTTTGTGCCTACAAGATCCGCAAGAATTCGATCTTCGTTTCGCAGCGTGCGAGTGTCTGCAAGCGTACTTTGCGAACCATGCTGAGGTTAGGCTTCACTTCTTGGGGAGAGCCATCGAGGGGCACCAGGCTGGAGTCGACGAGTCTTCCAATGTCCTCACTGTTTTGCTTCAACCACGAGTTGACGTATCCGATCCGTATCGTCAGTGGTTCGCCGCCGTCATTACGTTTCATTTGTTGTATGATAACCCTGCAGCCAAGGCAAAGGCCATGAGCCTCACAGAAGGCGATTCCTCCGATGGCGAAGAGGTTGTCACCGGCATCCAAACTATCACAGCCCATGTCACATCAGGCCTGCGACGCGGAGACGATTCGCGCGTCTTGGTCGGGTACCTCATGTTGCTCCTCGGTTGGCTTTATGAGGACCTTGATGCTGTCAACGACTTCCTCACTGAAGGAAGCAACGTACAGAGCTTGATCCAGGCTGTATCACAGCCGCCTGCTGTAAGCGGCGGCGAAATTGTTCAGGGTTTGTGCGCCATGCTACTCGGCGTCGCTTACGAGTTCTCAACAAAGGATTCGCCGGTTCCGCGCGCGACGTTACACTCTATCTTGACATCACGAGTCGACCGTGATCAGTATCTAGATCGACTAGTGAAGCTTCGCAGTCACCCATTTGTGCGCGATTTTGAGGTCACTCCCCAAAAGCTTGATGCTTCGTCCCTCGGCCGCCTCCCTGACATCTTCTTTGACCGCATCTTCATCGAGTTCTTCAAGGACAACTACAGCCGCGTAGCGCGTGCTATCGACAGGGAACCTGGAATGGAGATATCTGTGGTGGCCAACGGTGTTCAAAAGGGCATCTCCAGGGAGCTTGTGGATTCTCTCAGGGGCCAGGTCGAGGAGAAGGAGCGTGTGCTGAAAGAAGCCCAGGCAGCATTGACCACTCTCGAGGGACAACTTGGTCAAGAACAAGCGGATCATCGCCGTACCAAGGAAACGGCTGTGCTCGAGATGTCGCGAGTGAAAACGGTCAATGAAGGTCTGCAAAAGCATCATGGTGAAGAACTTCGGTATGTATCCCATATTTGTTCCTTACTTGATCCAGGCTAACAAAGACGCAGCAAACTCCAAAGTCAAATAGCTGCCAAGGAGAATGATCATCGAAAGCAACTTGCCCAAGTGCAAACTCAACAAGCAGTTCGAGATAACGATCACCAGAAGCAACTCGCTCAATTGCAGGCGCAGCAAACAGCCCTGGAGAACGAACACCAGAAGCAGCTCGCACAGGCTCGCAAAGCGGCCGAGGCAGATGCGGAAAGGATTCAGCGACGTACGGATGCTGAGGTTGCAGACCTCAAAGCGACCATCAGCCGTCTTGAGGTTGACATCATGAAGGTATTAACTCCTGGATTCCTGGCTGCATCATTTGAAGAGCGAGCATGACTAATCTTGCAACCAATGTAGGCGCAAAAGACCAAGGTACAGGAGTTCAAGGAACTCCAAGCACGAACCGCATCCAGTCTGAAAGAGCAGAAAGACAATTACGAAAGTCAAATGCGGTCTCAGCGCGAGAGTAACGAGGCAGCACTAAAGAAGTCTGGGGAGGAGCTTGATGCTGCTCTAAAAGAGGCTCGAGAAGCAGAGGCCAAATACCAGAGTTTGGAGAAGCAACTCAGTGAAGGTGGCAGCAAATCCAAGGACTTGCAAGCCAAGATTAAAAAGGTGAGCCCATATCCCCTTTATCGACTCATTCGTGTTGCTAATCTCTCAAACAGGCCGAGTCAGAATTATCGGAGTCGAAGAAGGCTAGAGAAACCACCCAATCGGAGCTTGATGACCTTCTCATGGTCTTTGGCGATCTTGAGGAGAAGTTCGCCAAATACAAGGTGCGCAGACCCTGACACGGCTCATTTCGCGGATACTGTCCATGTCAAATACTGACCAAAACGCTAGGCTCGTCTGGTTGAACTCGGTGAACCCGTATCAGAGGGTGAGGACGACGATGATGATGAGGACGACGACGACGATGATGACGACGATGAAGAGGACGACGAGGAGGACAAAGACAACAAAAAGGCCAAGTGACGCAGTCTCAATCGCGACGATGTGCGATATATACCCCTTACAAAAATATTATAGCAGGTGCCTCGCCAGATTGCATCTGGCTGAAAAGCTTGACCCAGAAAAAAAAGCCCAAGAGGGCATAGCCTCCTCCAGATACTGTGATCCCACAAAACACATTCAACAACCTTTCTTTGGCAAGTCGGGTTCGCTCTATTTGTTCTCTGGGATTTTTTTCTATTTTATTTCCCTTCCCTTCCTTGATTTACGGTTTCACTCTATCGGTCGCGCCCCGTATTTTTCGACTGTGGTGAAAATGTCAATCAACGACTCTGCTTCCGATGAGGGCGAGTGGCTCGACCTCGAGTCTGATGAGGAGTCCGTCTCTATCACGTCCTTCTTTGGTCCCAAGACTTTCCCTACTGTCGCCGCCATGCTTGAGGATAGCAAGCAGAATCACGCATTCGACTTTGCCGCCCATGTTCAGAAGCTGCAGCTCGACTTCCACGGCGCCGTCAAGCTCGTCAACTTTGTCCGTGACCATGTCAAGAATGGATCGCCAGTCCCCAAAGACATTTCCGAGAAGGACCTTGAGGATGAGAAGTACCTCCGACCAGTGCTGGAGAACGACGCTCTCATCTTCTCGCTTGACGAGGTGCTGGAGAACATGACCAGTGACAGCTCCGAGGGGCCCAAGGACGGCAACCTAGTGTCCCGTAACAAGGAGCTTGAGGAGGAGCTCGAGAAGGTCAAAAACCAGTTCGCCAGCTATCGCCTCACCGTTCAGGAGACGCTGGACCGTCGATGGGGCGACGACACTGAGCCGGCCAAAACGGAGAAGGAAGATGATTCCGCGTACTACTTCGAGTCGTATGCCGCTCACGGTGCGTTTTCTCCCTTTAGAGGGTGTCCGGCACCATGCTTACAATGGACAAGAAATTCACGAGACCATGCTGAAGGATGCGGTGCGGACCGACGCCTACCGTGACTTCATCTACAATAACAAGCACATCTTCAAGGACAAGGTCGTCCTGGACATCGGATGTGGCACTGGTAAGCAACAGAGTGGTCCCGACGATCCAGGAGTCGAGCATTAATCACCTTCAACTAGGCATTCTCAGCATGTTCTGTGCAAAGGCGGGTGCCAAGCAAGTCATTGCTGTCGACAAGTCAGACATCATCGTCAAGGCTAGGGAGAACATCTTCCACAACGGCTTGGCCGACGTTATTACATGCCTCAAGGGCGCCATCGAGGATGTCAAGCTACCTGTGGACCAGGTCGACATCATCGTCAGCGAGTGGATGGGTTACTTTCTCCTATACGAGGCCATGCTCCCCAGCGTCCTGTACGCCCGAGACAAGTACCTCAAGCCAGATGGTATCCTTGCGCCCAGCTCGGCGACGATCTGGGTTGCCCCTGTCGCGGACCCAGAGTATATCTCGGACAACATTTCCTTCTGGAGAGACGTCTATGGATTCGATATGAAGACAATGCAAGAGGGCATCTATGAAGAGGCTAGGGTTGAGGCCATGCCGCACAGCGCTGTTTGCGGCGAGCCATATCCCTTCAAGGTGCTCGACCTCCACACCGTCAAGGCCAAGGATCTCGAATTCACGGCCAAATGGACGTCAAAGCTCACCCGTGAGGTTGACCGTGTGGATGGCTTCCTGATCTGGTTCGACAACTTCTTCACCACCTCGCGAAACGACCCAGTTCCTCCACCAGAGACCACACCCGAGACCTGGGACAAGACGAAGCAGGGCGGTGTGGCCTTCACGACCGGTCCGGCCGGCACCGTCACACACTGGAAGCAGGGACTTCTCCTCGCTCCTCCGGAGGAGAAGCCCTATGAAAAGTCTCCCAGCAGCCTGTCTGGTGAAATCACCTTCATCGCGGCCGAGGACAATGCCAGAGCGTTGGTCTTGAAGACGTCGTGGGCGGATTCAGAAGGCGGATCACGGCAGCATTCGTGGCAGCTGAAGTAGGCAATGTTCCAGTCAGCTTGTCAACGTCCATCGTGTGCTTCTCCAAGAGGGGAACTTGCAGTGAGATCGCCGTGTTTAGGCAGTGCAATCAGAGATGAGGTACTCCGAGACCCTGCAGGAAGAGATTCACGATGCTCAGGAAACCCTCGCCGAGAATGAAGCCCTGGGTCAAGGTTAGAATAGCCTTGTAGAGAAGGCCGGGATGGGTACATACGGATGCGAGGATAATGAGGGGTGTCTGCGCTCGTTGAGCGACACGAACCCAGTACCATGCAAACAAGCCTCCCACGGCTCGAGCAAGGGTGAACGATGGGACGTTATACATGCCTTGTCTTCTGTCAGCCGCATTCTCCTCTCTTGTTGCATAGGTACTGTCAACTCACCGACGGCAACAGCGATGCCGCCTGGGATAAGAGGCCGCCATCTCTTCCCGACAGCGAGAGTTCTAGTGATGGTTGTGCCTACAAACAGAACTGCAGCTCCGGTGGCCCATTCCTTTGCTCTGTAGGGCAAGCCAGAGCCTGTGACAAGCCTTGCAGTGAAGATCCAAACATAGGCAGTCGGCACCTGGAAGAGGTCGCCGGGGATTTCGTAGACCCTGCAAGTCAAATCATGTCAACAACTCCCTCTCAACACTCGTGATCAATCCTAAAAGGCACGTACTTGGTGTAAATGCGATAGATAATGGCACTGAGTATCGCGCCGGCGGTAGCTCCAATGACCTGACCCCAAAATTGAGCCTTGGGAGCAGCTCCCAATAGATGGCCCGTTTTAAGATCCTGCATGAGATCACCGGCTTGCAAGGCACCCTGGTTGCGTTTGTCAGTGGTATCCCATCCAAGGGCAGTATACAGGACCTACAGCTTCAGACTACAGTACAAATCTGGTCAGCAATTATCGTAAGCAAGGGGAGGGGAGTAGCGAGCACGTACAACAGCACCCGCAATCAGGTTGATGAGAACACTAGACTTGTGAGACTGGGGAATAATCAAGGCAAAGAACAGCTGGGCAAGCTTGCTAATGCCGGATACGGGGTTAAGATCCGTCTCACCCAGCGCCCGAACGCCCATGATGCTGAGAACCAACGCCATCAGAACCGCTATGACGGTGGCATAGAGCGGTACAAGGTCGCCAAATACTATGTGGATTGTCAAAACGCAGAGCGCAATCGAGGCGAGAAGTCCAACCGAGACGAGACGACCACCAATTCGCTGATGTGGAGGGGCGTCCTCCTCCGAGTCGTCGACCTCGGTCTCATCTCCGGTAGCTTCGTCGTGATGCGAGTGAGGCTCAGTGTCCTCATTGTTGAGCGGCGAGTACTCATGGGATTGTGGCTTCCACAAGCCAGAAATACCATGCTCTTGGACTCGGTGTCGCAGGGAGGTTATGATACCCGCGGTTTGATCGTTTGTCCAGACGGCGCGAAGACTAACGTAGGCAAGACTGACGATGGCATCAACCAACATGATGGCCAGGGAGATCCAGATGATCCAGCCCTTGCTGCCATGCTCCCAATCGTCAACGTCGCCAGGGGCCCATCCTCGCGACTTGGCTATAGGACTGAGGATTCCCCATCCCACCACAGCGCCGAGCAGCATGTGCAGGGTGGTCTCCGTACCCATGATGATACCCTGGCCGACGTACGCAAGACTGGGGTTAAACGTCCATAACCAAGCGTTGGCTGCGACGGACCCAAAGATGGGCAGATTCCGCAGGACGGGGAAGAAGTAGGTAGCCAGCGTAAACAGGCCAGAAGCGCCAAAGCACAGGAGCAAGAGTCGGATGTTTGCAGCCCAGTCCTCCTTGTCGTCGGACTCCTCTAGATCATGCTGGTGCTCCTGGTCCGTGGCGGCCGGTCCAATGTCAGCTGGCTGGAACGGTTCATCGCGAGGTACGAGGCTCGCAAAGTTGCCTTTGGCCGCAGCCTCGAGCTCGTCCTTGCTGGACTGACGGCCCTGGCCGTGGAGAACCGAGATCAGCACGGCGGTACTGAAGCCGCTAGGGAACTTGAGCCGTTCTCTGATGATGACTTGGACGCGTCTAACAACTAGTCAGCAATCCGAACCATGAAGCAGCAGTGTTGATGAGAATGACTTACAGAGGAACAGCAAAGACCACACCAAAGTAACAAAGCCCCAGAGACCATACGATAAGCTGCCAAGTGCTCAAGATAATGGGACCCTGCTCATCCTTTTCCAAAAGATAGTTCAATGCCGGAACCTGCCATCCACATTAGAAAAACGTACTTCCTGCTACATGCTCAACTGCGTGACGTACAACTCCAACAAGGCCACAGCCAAGAGGCATGATCGCCATGCCGCACGCGACGCTCTGCAGCAAGACGTTCTCAACCGGCGAGAAGGGGAACCGCAGGTGCGGAGCCAGGAGCTTGAAGATGCCGAACCCCATGAGGCTCGCGGGCATGGACATGATGGACACCCACCCCGTCTGCAGGCCGAAATACATGTTGGAGAAGCAGATGACGGTGCCGACGACGAGTCCTGCCAGGACGCCTCGCAGCGTGAAGCTGCGCCCAGGAACCGTCCGCGTCGCCATGCTTGCTTTACTGTACCCAGGAGACGATGGAGGAGGCAGGTGCCGATATCGTCGTGACGCTCGGGAGATAAGTCGCGATGTAAGACATGGGGGCTGGTTGATTACGAAGCAAATTGTCCAACCGGCTGTGTTCCGCCCTAGGCAACACCCCACATTCCGTCATTTCTGGGGGAGATCGGCCTCCGCTTCCGGGTAAGCAAATTCATGATGAAGGAGGAGGCAGGTTGTCGTGCAGAATGACAGGTTTGGAGGTTGGAGGCCAGGGGCAATGTATAGTTCCTTAGATATGTTAAGGAGTAATCCCTGAGAGCAACCTTCTGATAATGGCCTCAGTAACATGGCCCAACTACTGTATCAAACCCCATAAACCTCCAGATAGTTATATGCAGACTACTAGTTATCGAATACACCACGATAATGCGCAAAGCAATCATCTCACCATTCCAAACTCCATTTCCCCTGAACCTATCTGGCAATATCATCTCTCCACCAAACTAATACGTGCAGCCAACCCACCATTACTTCTCATTACACGGCTCTTCAGCCCCCGGCATCAGAACCCAAAACTATCCAGAAGGGAGTTTGCATCCGGCTCCTCGAATGTTGTCGGCGGCGGCTTGACCGTCTTCTTGCCCTCAAAGTGAAGAGTAGGAGATGGCAAGTCGGCGACAACAAGTGAGCTCCTCCGGCGTAGCAACTTGAGCGGATTGACCTCTCCGCCGAGGCCAGCAGCGCCAGGCGATTTCTGGAACTCCCAGTTTCGTACTATATCCCTGTCAGCATTCTTCATCCAAGCGATTTCCAGTCCCAAACCTACCTAGATCCAATCCAAGAAGATCACATCCCATTCGATCGTACAGCTTGGCGCTATGCAGCACGAATTCCCACTCGACTTTGGGCGTAACCTTGGAGGCTCCCCTCAATGTCTGCAATGTCTGGTGTCGCAAGTGCGAGTAAAGCACCACTAGCGCAGGATCATCGGTGAGGAACAACCTCGATTTGATGTCGGGCGAACAAGGCGTTTCCATAAGGGTATATACGGGAGTCTATCAGCAATATTAGTTTTCGAAGCTCCAGTGATAGTAGCATCCAGGCAAGACATACGATGAGTGCCCGCACAGCCATGTCCTTGCGTCCAAGCATCCAGAATGCCCAGGACGCCAGCCAACGGTTGCCTTCCTGAGCTGCCAAAGGAAGCACAACATCCTGAAGCAGCCGCCGCAGGACTGGGCCGTCATCGCCCTCATACACACGCGCTATCGCAATGGCTAGCTGCATGTCTTTGAGCTGGTTCAGACACACTTCCACAGCATCGTGAAGGTGGTCAGCCAGTAGAAAGAATGCCGCAGCATACTCTGCTCACAGTTAGCATTTGTATCAGCACACATCTCACTGACTCACCGAATCGTCGTCTACTAAGCAACGCATACGCGTTCTTCAGAGCCGTCGTCTTCCATTTGGGGTCCTCAAAGTTATTCGACAACAAACGCTGAGTCGCCGCCTGTTCCTTGTTCCAGTTCGCCATCCTCCAAAGGCCCTGAAGCACCGTCTTCTTGCGGAGGGCGAGGTAGTACAGGCTGCAGTCGATCGGGTCCTTCACTTCGTTCTTCGTGTACTCATTCCGAGCAATCAATTCGAACTGCGCTTTCTGTGACGTGTTAGCTATCAATCAACATCCAATATCAGGGAGAATGAAGTACCAAGGCTGTGGGATCACACAGCCACATGAAGAGACCGCTCTCACGAGCGTGCTCCCAAAGCATGCTGCCATGATTCTGCCTCGAAACAAAGTCGACCAGAATATCCTGACTGTTTGAGTGGAAAGCCCAGTTGATCTCGCGCCAGGAGAGATGCATCTCCTTGGTCCGTCCTTTTCGCAGAGCGTGTTGACGGAAGAAAAGCATGAATCGGGCGCCATTCTCGTCCATCGAGCGACGATGGCGCTCGACAAGGGCAACACATTCGATGATGTCGGCAAGCTGCATCTGTTCGTGACCAGAGAGCTGTGGAACACCAATCTTGACCAGCTTCTCGTTGATTGCCACTGCCGTCTGCTCGGTGAAGACATTGCCGTCTTCGTCTTCGTCTTCGTCGTCATGGTTTCCATTCAGATACGCGCCTGCAGACTTGTCGACAGCTTGGGTATGAGTTGGCTAAGTAGCAATGTCAGTGTCCTTCAGATCACAACTTCTTTTGGCGCCATCACTGACCTCGGGTGTGTAGAACTCGCTCAAGTCCATGCCCAAATAGTCATCCAGTGCCTCTCCATCAAGGTAATACTTCAGGATTTTGTGCATGGCCACCAAGATACGTCGCACAAGCGTGGTCTTGCCAGACAGAATGCATTGGCTGAGAAACTGGGGATGGAATACCGGCAGGGGACCGTTGAACCGCTGAACCACTTGGAACAAATCCAACGTGCCATCCTTGCGCAGCGGCAGACGAAGGTCTGATCTGAGAGAGTCAGAGACGCCAACATGCCTATCCTGGATAAACATCTGGTTTCCAGCACCAATGACCAGATAACCGTCGCCCAACCAGGTTGAGTCGCCGATCGGGTGTGGAGTGAGTTCGCGGATGCTAATCTCCCGGATTTGCGCCCAAGCTGGACCTTTGTTAAGGTAATCGAATCGCATCTGGGACATGAGAATGACTCGGTAGGGGAATCCAACGGCCAGGATGGATTGGGCATCGGGTGTTGATGTCCAGTCCAGATCCTGGATCACCTGGTGCTCTTCGAAATTGTTCTCGTATTCAAGGCGAGAACTGCCAATATCCCAAATTGTAAGTTGGGACCTCGAAGAGTTGACAAGAGATGCCTTCTTCAAGGTACTTCCACTGACCAGGGCTGGTTCAGACACCCCAGTCTGGGTGGTGCAAGTGGACAGCCATCCGACACTGCGTTTCTCAAGGTCAACCCGTGCTGTCCAGAAGTCAACGCGGCCGGTGCGGGTATATGAGATAGCCACATCTCGGGCAAAGATATCGAGAAAGCCCGAGACAATGGGCGATGAGCCTGCGGGATCGACTGGGAGGACATATGCCAGATCTTCGACATCTCCTAACTCGAAGCGGCAGAACTCTTCGATACTGGCGCCAACCTTGGTTTTGGGGTCTTCAAAATAGGGGGGGAGATGGACTTCCCACACAACGCCCTGCCCTTCCGATGTCACTGTCGCAATGTGCGCAACAGTGTACTGCTTCACATCTGACCGAGGAAGGATGATGAGACAGAGCGGTTTTCCGGATACCTCGTAGGGACACTGCGCAAGCGAGATGGCTCGGCTGGCCCTACAGTCCCAGAGTGAGACCGTTTGGTGCCCGAGAAATACGACAAAACGGCCCTTTCTCAGAACACATATCCGATGTATGTGCCCCTTTTCCGGTATAACACTGGCTCGGGTCAAGCTCAGGCCTGGGTTCTCGTCTCGGTTGAGAAGATGCTTCCACACTATGCTTTCACTCTCTCGTGTCCGTGAAACGATGGCCCGCCCACTGAAATTACGGACAATCTTGGTGATGGAGGTAGAGTGTCCGGACCAGATCGAGTGCAGTGAGAGGCGCCGGTCGTTGGTGGTTGGATCCAAAAGATCTGCGACATTTCCCGTAAAGACCCCGATCCTCCCATCAAAGGCGTGCACCAGGAAGTGGACCTTGCCAGTCTTCTTGTCGCAGTATGTCTGGATCTCGGTATGAGGTGCGTCTTGAGACGGTAGAAACCTGCCAAGGAGCTCAAAGTCCGTGTCCTTGACCTGAGCAACCTTGAACAAAGTAGGGGCGTTTGCGGTGTGACTGCTGACGTTCTCGAGCGCCCACGCCGACATGGTCCCTCTCCCATCAAGAGCTATGCAAATCTCGGGGTTCTTGTTGGCGATCGCGACCAGGTGATCGAGTGCGACAGGATCATCGGTGCTCAAGTCGTCGGACATCCGGGCCTGGACAGCTTGCTCGACCGACGCCGTGAAGTCTCGCCCGTCAAGAATCGTGGCAAAGCGCATGTCCAGGGGGTACGGGTCCTCTTGCGACGGCGCGCAAACGTCAACCTGGCCCCAGAGCTGCCAATGTTTCCCATCCGCTGTGTCGGTCGGTGTCCATATCCGAATGCATTTGTCGAGGCAGATGGTGTAGAGGACATTGTCGGCAGCCTGTTCCACGTGGAACGGCCTGCGCCACCTCACAGAGGTTACAATGTTTGGATGTCGGAGGTACGAAAGGTCGAAGCGAACTTCATCGGCGCCATAGTTCAATCTGCGGCAGATCTTGACCAGGTGATCGTGGTATCCGGTCGAGGCAATGTATCCGGAGTCGTATGACAGCAACGCGTACTTGACGGGGCTCGGTAGCCTCTTCTGCCATAGACATTTAGGCTCGCCTTTGGTTGCGTACAGGGAGAGGAAGCTCGTGGCCACCAGGAGCTCCTCAGAGCCACCCCAGGACAGAGTGCATGGGGCGTCGTCGGCGTTCGGATACGGGATGTCAAAGGTCGACTCCAGGGCCCACTACCAACCTGTGAGCTCATCCATCCATGCGATCCATATAGCTGTCGGGGATTGAAACCTTCAGGGCATCCTCACGCGACCCAAATGGCTTGTAGACTCGGACTTCGGTCGATGTGCACGTCGCGATCTTGCCTGTGGCTTCGTCGAAGGCGATGGCCTCGAGAGGCTGTTCGCCGTCATCGTAAACTGTCTGTAGAATCCCTCCAGATCCTTCGAGGATCGTAAAGGCGCCGCCGGCGATGTATACCTGCAGATAATCCCTCTCGTCAGCAGACACCGGAGCTCAGGAGCATCGGTACTTACGTTGATGTGTCGGGAATCCCAATATCCCGAGGCCAACCCTTGGAGCCTCGAGCGCGGGTTACCCGGCAGGACGGCCTTCATGCTATTAAAGAAGCACGAGGCGCGCGCATCTCCAGGAGAAGAGGGAAGCACTCAGGCTGTGTGGTCTTGGGCGCGGAGGAGAGTTGTTAATGCCTAGGAAGCTTTGGCGCAGCTTGAGATGACCAGAGTCAATGCAATAAACGGGAATACGGACGGGGACCTACCCCGGGCAGCTGATGAGAGGTGACGTGACCCCCAGCTCTTCAGACTCCACCATCAGCTCCAGCAGCAGAGCCCATGACAGATTCGGGGCACGACCCTTAGTTAAACCCCTGATGAATAGATACAATATCGTTCAAAACCCGTGAGATAAAGTTGAGAGGACAACGCCAGTATATCTAGGTTATTTAGTGAGAGTTGAACCAGGTTAGCTACCTACCTACCTACATGAAGGCAGAAGGGCGCAAGTGCACACCTGGACTCTTTCCAGCAAGTAGGTAGGCAGCCCGGTAAGGACCGCAGTCCCGTTCTCGACTACGGAGCAGAAGAGTGTGAATTCGTTCACCTTGCTTTACGTCCATGATAGCTCAAGCTCACTCACTACAGAAAGTCTTGTCATTTACAAGTAAATTCATTTCGCTCTTCAAATCCGACAACTCATGGGTTTTCAACCACCACAACGCCACCGGCTCATCGCCGTCATGCATCCACATCCAATATAAAATACTAAACAAAAAGGGGTATCCTTTAATGAACCGAGCCATCAAACATCCATGAAGCACATCCAAGCCAACCATCCAATTCCTACTCTTCCGATGTCTTGACATCCTCCTCACATGCCTGCCCCCCATATTTACGAGAGCCCATCCATCCGTATGTATAAAAGTTACTGATTTGTGGTTGCGCCGCTTCGCCGCTTGCTGATCCTCGAAGCTCCTCCGGGCCGAGGTGTCGTGATCGAGAATGTTCTTGGTGACTGGATACGAACAGATCTTGCGGATGGCGTAATTCCCGCATTCTGTGTCGCGCCAAATCGTAAACCAGTTGGTCTTGCACCGACAGATTTGCTTGCTACTGCCTGAGAGGTGGCCTCGGGCGAGGCAGGGCGAGGCCCTACTGTCCGTCTGTTCGGCTGTCTGAATCCAAAAGACCTCGTTGTAGTAAGCGATCGTTGTGGAGGTCCAACTCGGCCCCTGTTTGTAGATTCGGACATTCCAGCCGGCCTTGGGTCCTCGGGCCTGTGTCGAGGTGATCCGAATTTGGGTACCCGAGAACTGGGTCTCATACTCATGTTAATGCCGTTCTGTTCAGGTTCATCGTATTGATCCCGAAGACCACGTTCCAGATGCGATGGCACCGGTGCCATCGGAGTTGTTGATGGAAAGGTTGAGAATTGCCCCGGCCCTCGTGAAGCGGGTCGCAAAGAAGGCGACGCCGCAAGATCAAGGTCATCGTCGTCACCAGTAAACGAAGATGCAGCATCATTCTCATCCGCTTCTCTGAGTGGCGCCATTGACCCTGGCGGCAAAATAGTCGACATTGAAAGCGGTTGCCCCGTCCATCGTGTTGGGGTCTCAAGCGGCGTATTGGTGTAATCATATCCTCGATCGTTTCGCTTGACGGTCGATCTCCTTCCCGAGAAACCCTTCCAGCTTCCACGCGACCAGTTCAACGAGCGTACGACTGAGTTGGGCTGAGAGTTGAATCCAGGGGGCATGGCTCCCAATCTGTCATCGCGTTGCCTCCAATGTTGCAGGATGCGATTGCGTCTCTCCCGTTCGTGCTTCTTGCGGACTTCCAGTGCCGTATGAGCCTGCCCGCTCTGCTGCAGTGACGCGATTGACCACGACTTCAGAGATTGCCGTTGCTTGTCCGCCGCCCACAGCTGCCAGGCTTCCACGTCCCGTTGCTCGAGATCATCAGCATGTTCCCTCCATGCATCTAGCCATCCTTGGGCGTGCTCTATTCTGGCGCCTTGCAAGTGCCTTTGGTCGATAGCCGCCTGTTTCGCCCATGCTTCGGCAGCCAACATTCGTTGGTGATTCTGTTTTCGGCTCTGAAGCTCCAAAGCCTTTTCTCTTTGCTCGCGATCTTCCGCAGCCAATGCTCTCCATCTGTCAAGGGCAGAGAAGAAGTTGCGCTTCTTCTTTGCTGACGACACCTGGGTATATCTTGCCATGAGGTATCGTTTCACATATTGCTTGTCCCGATCCTGACGGCGTTTGACCGTCCTGTCAAACACTCTCAATAGAGAGGTAGCTCCAAGATAGAGACGTGCGCGATCTTCCAAGCTCGTCATGCGTGATGATGCCTGATCGAAGCGACGGAAGGATCCAAGAACTTTTGATTTGGCCTGGTCTTCATAGTAGCTCTCCGCTCTCCGAGATATGTCTCTATCCTGCTCAGCACTTTGACACCATCGGTCAAATACTCGAGTAACTTGGAGATATTCGCGCCTCCATGTGAAGGCCTGGGCTCTTGCCTGTAGGTTCCACTGATCAAAGGCGAAATTCACTTTCTTCATCAAGAGATAGTGGCGATACGTGGTCGCTCGTCGGCCAATTTCGGCTTGGTCCCACCATTCTTTCAGATGGGTAAAGGATTGGTGGACGTTGCCCATGCGCCTGGCACTGTCGCCCAGTATAGCTTCCTTTTCAGCATAATCTTGCCACTTGTGGATGACGTTCAGTTGCTGTTGAAGTCCTGCTTGGGCTTTGATGGCTTCATTGAGCGCCACACCGTTAGCAGCTTGGAACATCCACCTTGAGATGGCTTTTGTTCTGCTGTGTGAGGCCGTGATTTGGCGGCCCATGTGCTCGAGACGGATGCAAGACCAGCGATCCAGGACCTGCTGAATCTTCTTCAGTTGATAGGTCCGAGCCGCTGCTTTTGCAATAGCATCCAGGCTTTTCTCTTGTGCTACAATCCGCTGCCACTTCTTTACCACAACGGCTGCCTTCATTTGATCAGCCGTGGGCTCGCGGATGACAGGAGCCTGACTCCAGGATCGGAAGTAACGAAATCTGATCATATGCCGCCTGGCAACAGCATCTCGTTCGAGCCGACGGGCAGTGCGATCAGCCCAATGGTTGAAGACCTTGCTTGCAAGGTATATCTCGCGAGCCCGACTGGCACGTCTTAGAAGTCGTTGGTATTCCTTTTCTGGGTCGCCATGTTGAGCTGGGGTTGAAGGCCCTCCTTCAGATCCTTGGACAGAATGTTGCTTTAATGTTGTATTTGTCGTGAGGTCTGGAGGTGTGGAAGGCTGGGTTCTCGTCCGCTCGTCGCGGTGTGTGACATCGGGCTGGGTCACTGTCGGTGGAATCTGTACTTCGGGTATTGATGGAATGCGAACTTCTGGTATGGAGGGTGCTATAGAATGTCGCGAGGGCTCTTCTTCAACTTCCTGTTGGCGCGTAGTGGGTTGTTCGTTGGGGAGGGAGGGGGGCTCCTCATGAGGCGAAACAGCTGCCTCACTCTGGCTCTGTTGCGTAGAAGCCGTCAACGGCCGGAAGGCATTGGTGATAGCAGGACGGGGTCTGACTACAGGGGATTGTGGAGAAATCGGGTGCACATTAACCTCCGTGGTTCCCTTGTCTGACGTTTGGCCATCCGATTTAACGCCATTGATATGAGGGGAGCTCGAGGCCTCCGGGGCCGTGATGGCGGGCCGATCTTGAAAGGGGCGGTTCTCGAAATTCCTGACATCAGCAGAAGCTTCCTCGGGAATGCTTGGAATAGAGGGGATTCGTTGCGCCTGTTGCGTCCGACGGTTCGCGACCAGAGAACGCCATCGGTCCATGGCCGAGGAAAGAACAGCCCTCCGCATCTCCTCAAAATCACCATCCTCCTCGTCTGTGTCAGAGAAGTCCACATGATTTTGCTGTTGAGGCTGTGACTCTGGCGAAGCGGATGATAGTACTGAGGGCGCGAACGGCGGCTGGGGCAGGCCTGCTTCTTCGGAGGTGAGGTTGCCATTCTTCTCCCGCGCCAGGCCGTGACTTTGGCGGCTTGTCGATGAGAATGCGGGAGACGCAGAGAGCGATGTACGAGATGACACGGTGGTGTTGTCGCCAAATTCAAGGACAATTCCCATGCGGTTGAGGATGGACTGGAACTTGTCGAGCAAAGTACCGTCGCCTATCTCGCCGCCTACTCGGAATACAAAGGTCGATAGGTGATGGTCTGTATCGGGATCAATGCCATAGGTAGGGAGCACTACGTCGTAGGCTTTGAAGAGCGCAGCAGCGGGGAGCGGTTTCGGCTCGGGCGCCGTGTCCAGCAACTCCTGCGCGGCGACGACAACGGCGTGTAACGCAGCGATGTCTGAATTGATTAATACAAGACCAGGAATGCGTTTCCGATAGTATACGGACCTTCGTTGGAATAGTAGGGATCCTGGCTCGAAGGCGCCCGACTGGCATTGCTGGAGCGACCATCGTCGGATGGCGAGTCCGCTCGATGCGCGGACGGCGACATGAGTGCCACTGGTGAAGTTGCATTTGGGCCTTGGGGTGAACGGTCGAAGGACATGGACAGTGAATTGTCGGCGAGCTGCCCCCCTCCGTCATTGATACATAGTCGAGAAGTCGGTGTACAGTCTAGTGCCGCTATGTTTATCCAAGCCGATCGCGACAAGTCGAGGGAAGAGTCGGCGAAGGCGGGTGTACAATGTCGTCGGGTGAAGCGCACAAGGAATAGAAGTCGCAAAATGGAGATGTCAACAATCGAAGGAGCGGCTTGATGATGGCGCAGACAAAGGTATCGTACAATGGTATCCAAAGGGGGGTTCAAAGCAAAACAAAGCGCAATGTGAGATCTAGAAAACGCGAAGTTGCGCGGTCGCGATGGTTCTTGGAAAGCTTGGGCGCGTTAAGTGGGTGGCTGGTGCTCAATGCAAGCCTCAACCATGGAGGTGGAGATCTTAATTGACCCTAGACACAGTGCTACTTCTGCCCACTTCGGCACTGTCTGAGCATTACTTTTGCACGAGTCTTGAACGGGTCCTGCTCCAAAGCTCCCTCCTTTCACGCGGCGTCAAGTCCTCAGTCTCGCCAATATGAATCCAAAACCCACTCGTCCAATTCAGAAGCTTGCCAAGGCGGTTTCTCAATGCTCGGTTGAGGTGCGTAATCGTGTGCCCTGCTCACTGTTCACCACTGACTCCGGGTTGTCATAGGCCGCGGCTTACGGCAAGTGCATCGTTGCCGACTACAACTCTGTACACAAAGGCAAGTGTGCCAAAGAGTTCATGAAGCTCAAGGATTGCTACTTGGTTTGTTCCCATTCTAGCTCAGCACTCCTCTCGCATCGCACGCAAGTCCTAACATGCTTTGTTCAGGCGGCATCAAGAAAGTAATTAGAGTAAATATAAAGAAAGTTCAACATTGTCATCGTCTCTCATTTTAATCTTCTCTACATGGTCTAAAGCGAGACAGTATCTACAACTTAAGTAGTCGGAGCAGGAATGTCGCCTGTTGCACCTCTTGTTCCTCCTCTGCAATGAGGCCTTCAGCCTCCGGCTCAGCTGCCGCCTCCTCAAGAGGCCGACGCAGTGCCTTCTCAAAGGCAGTTATCTGCGACTTGAAAGCATCTGACAGGCCCACATCTTCGGGGTCGGAAACCACTCGGTACTCCATCTTGATGTCGTCGGTTGGGACGAGACCTGCCTTCTTTCGGAGTCGTTGCACGCGGTTGATGATTTCACGACCAAGACCCTCCTGTGCAAGCTCAGGATGGATCTCTGTATCGAGGATAGTGAGCGCCTCGCCGTCAGTGTTGGTCTCGAAGTTCTTTGTAGCCTCATCCTCCTTGACTCCTCGGCGCACGACAAGGTCACCCTCTTCCAGGCGAATACCGTCGACTAAGATGTGCTTATCTCGCACATAGCCTTGCACCTGCTCGCTGGTGAGGAGCGGCAGGCCCTTCTTGACGCGAGCCATGTCCTTCTTGAGCTTCTTTCCGAGGACAGGCCAGTCGGCAGTGACGCTGTACTGGACGTTGTACTTGGCCTCGTCGTTAGAGAGAACCAGGTCGCGGACGTTCAGCTCCTCGCTGATGTATCCCTCCAGGGACTTGACATCTTCAAGGTATTGAGGGTCAGGGTGGATCACCACCAAGGTCTTGAGAGGCTGCTTGAGTCCGATGGTACGGCGCTCACGCGACACGCGAGCAAGGTCAATGACACGCTGCATGCGTCCAACCCGTCGCTCAACCTCCTCGTCAAACAGCTCTTGTCGGACATCAGGGAATGGCAGGAAGTGAACACTTCGAGAGTCGGCACCACGGAGATTCTCGGGGATGTGAGGGAGGAGCTTGAGATAGATGGTTTCGGTAAGGAAGGGTGTGAAAGGCGCCAAGCCACGGCACAGGGTGAACAGCACCTCGAACAGAGAATTCAGGGCATGCAGGGTGTCGTTCAGGCCATTCTCACCCTTGAGTCGCTTTCGGTTGAATCGAATGTACCAATTTGTCGTGTTATCGATGAGACCCAGGAGTCGTGGGACCACAGTGTAAAGTCGGTACCCTGTCGCAGATTTGTTAGCACACGCTGTTGAATATCGAAGGGGGGTTTTTACCCTTCATTTCCTGGTTAACAAACTGCAGCAGACTCTGGCAACTGGCCAAGATCCATCGATCCATGACATTGGTGTTGCTCGACTCCATGCTGGGATCCCAAGTATAATCAACGTTCTCCACCTTCTTCAGGAGAGCCACCTGACCCTCGAAGAACTTGTAGCTGTTCCACAGCGGCAGAAGAACCTTCTGTACGACCTCCTTGACGCCAGACTCCTTGAATCTAAGAGGCTCGGCTCGGACGACGGGAGAGTTGATGAGGTAAAGACGGAGTGCGTCTGAGCCGTACTTGGACATGACGATAGAAGGATCGGGATAGTTCTTGAGTCGCTTCGACATCTTCTTGCCATCCTCGGCAAGCACAATACCGTTGACGACACAGTTCTGGAAGGGAGAACAACCAAACAAGTGCGTTCCGAGGACGAGGAGAGTATAGAACCATCCACGGGTCTGGTCGAGACCTTCAGCAATAAAGTCTCCGGGGAAGGACTCCTTGAACTTCTCAGCATTTTCGAAGGGGTAGTGCTGGCTGGCATAGGGCATGCTTCCAGACTCGAACCAGCAGTCAAAGACTTCTTCAATACGCTTCAGCTGGCCCTTGCCCATCTTGCTGGGAATGGTGATGTGGTCGACCTTGTCACGGTGCAGATCGGTGAGGTCACCCTCATATCCGCTCAGCTCACGCAGCTCCTCGACACTGCCAATGCACACTCTCTCTTCCAGATCGTCGCTGACCCAAAGAGGGATAGGTGTACCCCAGTAGCGGTTTCTGCTGACGTTCCAGTCGCGAGCGTTGGCGATCCAGCTGCCAAAACGCTTCTCCTTGACGAATGAGGGAACCCAGTGAGAGCTTTCGATGTTCTTGAGCATGTCTGGGATGATGTCGGGAATGCGGATAAACCACGAGGGGACAGCCTTGTAAATCAGAGGCGTGTCGGAACGAGGGCACATAGGGTACGAATGCCTGATCTGGGACTCGTTGGCAATGCGACCAGTGTTCTTCAGGTGCTTAATGATGTGCTTGTCGGCTTCCTTGACATGCATGCCCTTGAAGTGGGTGATGCGGTCGGTGAAGTGACCAGTGTCGTTGACAGGGTCAGGGGGTGGGCGCTTCTCAGAAATGATACCCGCGGCCAAGGCAACATTGTAATCCTCCTCACCAAAGGCGGGAGCCTGGTGGACAATACCCACACCGCTATCGTCGGTGACATAGGCAGCGTTCAAGACTTTGAAGGCGATGTCCTTGAATTCCTCGTAGTAGTAGTCGAAAGGGGGCAAATACTTCCACCCCTTCATATCCTTTCCACGAATCCTTTCGAGAATCTTGAACTTTGCCTTCTTGGGATCCTTGTAGAGGGTTCCGAGAAGCTTCTCGAGGAGGATGTAAGTCTTTCCACTCTTCTCGTCGAGCATCTTGATGTACTCGAAATCGGGGTTGGCTGCCAGGCCCAGATGCGAGGGCAGCGTCCAAGGGGTGGTTGTCCACGCCAACAGGCTGACCTCGGGGTCGTCAACGAGGGGGAACGAGACAACAACGGCAGGATCGGTGACATCCTGGTAGTTCTGGTTGGCTTCAAAGTTGCTCAGGCCGGTGGTAAGAACTGTAGAGTAGGGCATGACTCGGTAGCCCTGGTAGACCTGGTTCTTGTCGAACAGCTGCTTGAACACCCACCACTCGGATTCCATGAACCGAGGGTCCATGGTCTTTGAAATCCATAGTTAGCATCCAGTAGTAAGAATTTTGAGCCCATCGCATTTACCTTGTAGTCATTGTCAAAGTCGACCCATCGGCCCAGACGCTCAATGGTGTGTCGCCATTCGGTAGCGTATCGCATGACAATGGAGCGGCACTCTTCGTTGTACTTGGCAATACCGATCTCCATGACAGCAGCCTTGCCAGAGATTCCCAGCTTCTTGTCAATCTCGTGCTCAATTGGCAGACCGTGGGTATCCCAGCCAAAACGGCGCTCGACATGGAAACCCTTCATGGACCAGTAGCGGGGGATGACATCCTTGATAGTTGAGGCGAGAAGATGGCCGTAATGAGGAAGACCGGTCGCGAAAGGAGGACCATCGTAGAAAGTGTAGCGCGGGCGGCCTTCGGACAGTTCAACCTAGAGAGCGAGAGAGAGGTTAGAGGAATGTTGACCGAGAGGAAACACCCTCTCGCAATGGTAGGACGAGAAGGGTAGCGAGTGAGAGGGCACAGAGGGTGAACGAACCTGTCGAAGGAAGGCGTCGATATCGCGCCATCTTTGGATGATGGCCTCTTCTTCCTTGGGGAAGTCGATAGACATGATGACTGACGGGTTGGCTGCTGAAGCAACGAGGGAGGGGTCAGTCAAGACTCTACAAAGTTTGGAAGGAAGATGATGAGGCAAGATATGTCGAAGAGGGCATGTTATTATGATATTCGCATCTTGAAGAGTGACTCACAGTACGGTACGTCTCGCCTGACAGTCGGGTCAGCACAGTGATGACCTCAAAAACAAGTTCTCCAGCGACGAGTCGTTGGATGGAGGGGCAGATTTTAGAAAAAGGCACCTCGCGATGGTGGGTGACTCAAGCCAGCCCAAGACCGCCGCGGAGGTGGGGGGAAATGTGTGCCCCGCGCTGCCAGGGACTGGCGGGTAGGTAGGGTCCGGTAGGTAGCGAAGACCACTGGAGTGATTAGCTTTTGGTGCATTCAGCACTTTTTTGCTATTGTCCAGAGGTACTCGGTACACGGCACCTTCATCAGCCTCCATTATCCGCCCCTCCATGGCTCCGATCCTCAGCCCGATGATACGCCCTGCTATTCTGCTCAAGTTCAACGGACGATTTACAAAAGGGACATTGCATATGACACAAGATTACTGAATCATTTGTTTTCGAAGTTGGCAGAAGATGCGCTGCTCTTCGGGTAGATTACAAATCATTTAGGTAGTCCTTCCTCTCCAAAGAACAACTCGAATTCCACAATCATCGAGTACAACGCCCTTGTCCTCGAAACCGTACCACTCCATCATCCCCTGAAACATAAGTTCAGCTCACCGCTCAACCACGATTCAGCTGAACCGTCTTCTGGTCTCGATACATTTGCCTTGCCAGATTTATGTCCCATCTATGCACAAACCCATCCCAGAGTGCTCCAGGCATGCGGGTAGCTGAATGGCCCTTAGCCGCCTGTGATCAACGGACCTACCGCAAACCCCTGGCGAAAGCGGGTTACGACCCAGACGATATCCTGTCAGCTCCTTCAACCTGGGTTTCGCCAATAACGTGGTTTCAGAACACCCAGCCGCATTTGCCAGGTCTCCAACTGACATGGATACATCTGCTACCTTTACGCCCCATCCAGCTTAGTCTTTCGTTGGCACGATGCCATTGTCGATGTGCTCATGACATTTTGTCCACACACTAAAAAAGAAAAACATCTGTCTTTGGAAAGAAGACCGAACTTATAAGACGAAATGCATGAAGTGCTTGCGCGCCGCTTAACGGGTTAGAAAGAAGGATGCAAACGCAGTTCGGCGTGGAGAAACGAAGTTTGAGCCAACGAAGGCTTTCATGGCTTGCTAATGACTGCACAGAGAACATGAACCTCGCCCTCAGATACGACGAGTACCAGGGAATTCCCATTGAGTAGTCATCTTAATCTGCAAGCACTGGAGTCCATTCCGCAAGGTTCGGTATCGATCGTCTAGACCTCCATTGAACGGCCTTACCTTGAGAGAAAAGAGATGCGTCTTACAGGTCGTTTCATGCATATCGTTACGAGTTCCCGTCGAGAGACAGGTTCGCTTTTTCGTCATAGAAGGACTTGCGTGCCTCTTCCCAGCTAAACCCGTGGCTGAGCTTGTCGAGCGCTTTCCAAGTTTGCAATGAAGCCTGGGCAATGAGGGCTACTAGCTCTGGCTCTGAATACAGCGAGTCAAGCACAGAAGAGACTAAATAACCTCACAGATGTCTTGGGATTAGAGAAGTACCTTTAGGGATAAGGTATGAATTATATATATTACTTAGGGTTTAGCTACTTAATTTTATAACAATTCTACATTCTAATTACTCTTTTTATAGATATTTAGACTCTTAAAAGCAGTACTATTTTCTTAAATTATTAAAGGTATTTATATATATTTATAATAAATTATACTTAAAAATAATAATATAAAATAATAATAAAGTTAATTAAATACTTAAAAAATTACTTTATAATAGATTTGTTTTTACTTTTATAGAGCAATGTTAGCTTATTAAAAGTTTAAAATATAATATTATTATATAAAACCAGCTTACCTGATGCGGTTGGGCGGGTACGCTGGCTCTCGCGAAACTTATCTAGCTCCGCTCAGTCGCGCGATTGGTTTGATAATAGGAGGTAAACATGCATGTATTCATTCTGCCCCTTCATTTCGTCTTGACTTTTCTCGCCTCTAAGCTCCTGCCTCTAATTTGAGGAGCAGCCCTATAAACCTAGAAGCCCGCCGCCAAACGCTATCGATAACAACCTAGCCAGGCTACCTAGCTCCCATCACAAGCTGCTGTTCCTCGGCAAACACACCATCCAGCAACTTTGTCCCAGTCTCGGTTGGACTATCGCCAGTCTATCGTCTTGTCGGAAGGGCCCAGTTTCTTACCAGTAGCTATTCGGAGCTGCTGTACAACCTCGCGCCATGTCGTTCCTGTTTGGAAGGGCGAGGACACGAACCGTCGCCGATCTCCCTAAGCAAGCCCGCGAGCATGTCTTGAAGCTGGAGGGGCCCAACGGTGCATCCAAGGTGGTAGACCTTTCATACAGATAGCCAGCAGGATCACTGACCTTTCCAGGCCGAAGAACTTGCTCGTGTCTTGAGCCAGATGAAGGTGATCCTGCAGGGCACCCACGGTATGTCCATGGCACTCGGCCGACGACCCCTTTGATATGACCCGGTAGCTAACATGTCCCTTAGAAGCCGATAGTTCTCCGGAGCAAATCTACCAGCTCGTGACCGGCCTCATCGACGAAGACCTCCTCCACCTCCTGGCCGTCAACCTATTCCGCCTACCGTTCGAGTCCCGCAAGGACACCCAAGTCATCTTCTCCTACGTATTCCGCTTCCGCCCTGCGACCGCCGCCCCCAAGAGCGACCCCATCGCATTATCCTACGTCGTGTGCAACCGTCCCCAAGTCTTGGTCGAGCTGTGTCGCGGATATGACCACAAGGAGAGTGCCACCCCCGCCGGTTCCGTCCTCCGGGAGCTACTGAAGAACGAGGCCGCCGCCGCCATCATCCTATACGACGACGGAGATGAACCAGGTTCGAGTTCCAAGGGCCTCAACGCCATCGACCGTGACCGGCCCCAAAGTGGCAGAGGCGTGTTTTGGCGGTTCTTCGATTGGGTTGATAAGAGCTCCTTTGAGGTGGCGGCCGATGCCTTCACCACTTTTCGGGTAAGACATGATCCTCCCTCCCTTGACCAGCCAACCCCTCGAACAACACGCTAACATTGTGTTTCCAGGAACTCTTGACACGCCATAAGGACCTTGTGCCAAGATATCTGTCGGCAAACTTCGATCTCTTCTTCGACAAGTACAACAACATTCTTGTCCAGTCCAACAGCTATGTGACCAAGCGCCAGTCCATCAAGCTGCTCGGTGAGATCCTGCTGGATCGCTCCAACTACAGCGTCATGACAGCCTACGTCGATCGCGGTGAGCACCTCAAGATCTGCATGAATTTGCTGCGCGACGATAGGAAAATGGTCCAGTACGAGGGCTTCCATGTCTTCAAGGTGTTTGTCGCCAATCCACACAAGTCAATTGCCGTTCAGAAGATTCTCTTAATGAACCGCGATAAGCTCCTCAGTTTCCTGGCCCACTTCCTTGAGGACAGGACCGATGACGAGCAGTTCATTGACGAGAGGGAGTTCCTGATCAAGCAAATCCGCAACATGCCACCAGTTCCCGTGCCTCCACAGCGGTAAATGGTCTTCGAGCGACTACTGACTGTCCAGTCTCGATTGCTGTCTCCATTTCCTCTTCATCTCTGTACCATCTCACACTCACAAGGCGTTCTCATCTTTGTTCTTTCAGAAGCGTCAGTGCGGGTCAAAAAGCGCGACCCCAGCTGGTCTGGTCATGGATGGCATTGCGGGATCTGTTTTTTTTAAACCGTACAATAACGCAAACGCCAGTGGCAGCTTGCATCAGGACAATGCCTCGTATCCCACCAATCTTGGTTCATGATATTATTATACAAAATGACGCTCCCAACGCCGATTGAGCCTGCGCGAGGTCAAAATTGATACAACTCCAACTCCCAGATGTCCGTCCTGCCCTGTACCCCTCTCTAAACCACTCGGCTTTTCGCTCAGCGCTGCTTGGAGAGCAGGACGTTGACGCTTTCTCGAGCGTTTTGGGTGGCCCAGACACTATCCTTGCCACCCCGTCGCCACTCATCGCCCGAAGCATGCTCGCCGCCGCCTCGAGGTGCTTCACCCATAATGACCTCGAGGTCTCTCTTCTGCGAGCTGAGCCAGTTCTTGACGAAGTTGGTGGGGTCTTCACTGAGGGACTTGAAGAAGGTGTGTTTGGCCTTGGAAACGGCGACGGCCTGGACCACCCGAGCGAGCTGGTCATCAAGTCCAGTCACCTCCTTCAGCATTGTCACATACTGGGGATTGTTGAGTAGGGGCAGCAGCGAATCCCGCAGAGGATCTTCTACAGGAACCTGGATATCGTAGATGGTGGGCTGGGGATCTTTGTGGAAATCTTGGTCGACCCGAATGGTGTAGGGGAGGTGGATGGGTTCGAGAGGACGAAGGTGCTGTGCAACATAGTCATTGAGCATCGGGATATGTCCAATATCACCTTGCCTCACGACCTAGATGAAAGTGTTAGAGGTGATGACAACATTTCAGCTTCGGGGGTAATAGAGAAACCGACCTTCTTCAGAGGCTCATCACACCGAAAGTTCCTCTTCTCCTCGTCTTCCTGCAGCCCAAGAAGCCTGATGTACTCCCACAGTCCCATCACGGCCTCTTGTTGCGTAGCCTCCTTCATGTCGACCACCTCAGCAAGCTCGGGGCTAAGCTGGTATCTCTCGGGTGTCAGCTGGCGAAACAGGTTGATGGTGATGTTCATGTTCTCGTCCCCGCTTCTCTTGAAGGTGAGCTCGTCAAAGTCGGCAGCTGCGGGAAGGTTGGAAACAGGCTGGTTCCGGGGTGGAGCATCGGGCTTCTTCCACTCGACTGTTTGCTCGGCGCCGTTTCGGAATTGGGAACGGTCGAAATCGACGGTGAGGGACTTGAAGAAGTGCGAGAACCGCGGCTTCTGTTGTTGAGATTTGGCCTTCTGAGCCCCCGAATCAGCGCCCTCCTGTTCCGTCTTGTCCTCTGCGGCCGTTTCGTCTTCGGCTTCGGCCTGTCCGTCTTCCTCGATTTCGTCGTCGAGAAGGCGACCTTCAATCTTGACACGGTAGGATGCCTCCATGTTGGGAGTAAAGTCGAAGGAGTCGACGTTTAACCCGCTGCTCTGCCAAATCTGATCCTCGACCGTGTTGCTGATCCAAACTCGAAGGGTCTTGCATCGCTAAATGGCCGTTCAGCGGGGAGTTCCTGACGACATAGTGATAGGATGAAACCAACCTTGGAGCCGCGGCTAGTGTAGTCAACAATATCCAAGCGCTTGCGTGTGATCGTAGCATCGATTCGGCGCTCAATATCTCTCAGTTCCTTGTATCGCTGAACTCCGTTCGGGTCGACGATGCTGTCCTCTACACCTTCGGGCATGTTCTTGTCAGTGGGCTTCCGGCTACGTCGTTTGGCGAGTTCGCTGGCGTGTGCCTGAGCCTGCTGCTGCTGGGCGATCTGAGCTTGAGTCAGGGGAACCGAAGGGTGAGGCCCCGAGGACATCATGGGGCCTGGTGAATGTTAGCAGGCAAAAGCGCAGGTAGCTTTGTCACAACGCACCAATTCCACCTCGCCGCTGGTTCGTCGCATGAGGCGATCTCTGCGAGACTTGTTGCGCATAAGCGCGGTATTGAGGCTGCATTTTGCCAGAGTTGCTGGTTTTTGGGTCGGAATTGGTTGGCGTCGGCACGTGGAATTGAGGTTGCTTGCTTGGGGATGATGGTGTCGCGTCGCATCGCATAGCGTCGCGAGAAAACGCAGGCAGGAGATCCGAGGTCACATGACCTAACGTTAAATGATTCAGGCAACCCAATCAACCAAGCCAACCAGATAGCAAACCCGAAATTTGCATACAAAAGCTCGCTGGTTGGAGTATGTACCGTCAGTTATTCATTCTGTTTCCTGTCGAGGCGGTTCAGCCTGATGTTAATCGCCTCATCTCCAGCAAGTCCAGCAGCGAAGCCTCGAATTCCCACCAGATCGAGTACATGACTCCAATCGAGTCTTTTCAACTATAGCTGCATATCTATAGCTATTACATTGGTTATTATCTTTCCCTAGCTCACCCATGCATCAAAAGCGGTGGCAGTTGTTGGGGACGAATGCCTTGTTCCCCCAGCTCTCCCGCTTTGCCCAGATTCCAGAGACCAGCCTGCTACTATCTTCTATGAATCAGTCCCAAGAGCCTATGCTATCCCCCCATCTTACCATCCATGTACAACCTGTATGTAAGCTTGCAGAGTCCGCTCCTGTCCCTAAATGCTCGACGCCATTGTGCTAGGACAGACACAAGGTCAATCTGGTCGTTGCTTCCGCCCTATCGCGTCCCGCTCGGTGGTGGAACAGAAATGAGCTCCCCTAGAGATCCAGAAGCTTGAGCTTTTGCGATTCATTGAACGGTGACCATCCATCTCGTGGCTGTGTCCACACCGTCCATTCCATCAACGCTAGAAAACAAACATGCACCAAAAATGCATCCGCCAGCCCCCTCGAAGAAGAAAACTCCGCAGTAAAGCGCCTCGCTGCCAATGCCATGAACTGTACTGAATATGATAGGTGGGGGCAACATGTCCAACGAGGTTGGTGACACGAATCCATCAGTCAGGAGACTGTCAAGTCTGTCCGTACTCTATCGTTGCTCGAGTAGTGCCTTGTCAAAATGCAGAGCCCAGCCCATTTCTTGATTGCCTCTTGCTGAACCGGTTGCGTTTCGGTGCCGGATCTTCGCCGCTCGCCTGGTTTTTACTCAAATGACTGCGTCCTTGCCCACCCATGCCGAAGCCCTCGGAGTAGTTCCCTCGGCCTCCCAGTGTGCTCGAGGGGCTTGATACCTGGGACGACATATCGGTAAATCCGTTGTCGCCTCCGTACGTCGTCGCCATACTCTGAGACAAGGCCATATCCCTGGCTCGCTCCAGACACTCGACCCAGTCCGCGGCGGCAGATCCACCTTCGGGGGGAGGTGATGACGATTTGGCTTCTTCAAATGTATAGTGGTGACCACCCTATTGATCAATATTAGACGGATGGATACAATGAGGGGAATGGGGGCGCTTACCGTATCAACACACCACACAGTCTGGCCCTTGGCATCAATCTGAGTTCTCCACGTACAATCCGAACTGAGTAGCGACAACTCTTGCTTCGCTCGCTTCTCCTCACCTCCAGCTGGTGCAAGCACAATGCGACCACTGGATGTGATCATTACCAGGCGTTGACGCTTCTTTGTCGTGGTTCCTATAAAAAATCGTGACAACTTCTTATGTCCCTCTCCTGATTCTTTTCCGTGGGGACTTGAAGACAGAGGTGTAGAAATGACCATGAGATCGCCCAGTTTGAGAATCCGCTCGTTATTCTTTGTGAGAACTGGGGACCATTCGATATCGAGCTGTGTCGGGGGAGGTAGCTCGGTGATTATTCTTGATGGCCGACTGCTCCCGTTCGAGGGGGTCGTCTGGGGCGGAGGGGGTGCCCTCGCATTGGTCATGGGCTTGGGTGTCGTAGAAAAGCCATTGAGTTGGATTACGGTGGGCTCTTGCGCAGGCGGTATGTACGGGCGCAGGCGTGGAGCTTTAGACCTCCATAGTCCCTTTCCAAACGGCTGTCCATCAAAGAATTCGTGATTCTTGATGTGTTCTATAGTCAATCTTCGGGCGGGGTCGAGCACCAGACAGCGCTCGATGAGGTCTCGTGCGGCCGGGGGGAAGCCGGTGGGGAATTCGTATTCCAGGTTGACAATCTTCTGGAAAGTGAGGTATTCGCTGCCTCCTTTGAATGGAGGCCTGCCGGCCAGCAGCTGGTAGATGATGCAGCCAAATGCCCACAAATCACTAGCCTTGCAGGCGTTCTTGTGTGTGAGGAGCTCGGGGCTCACGTACTCGGCCGTCCCAACGAAGGATGCAGCACGCTCATCGTCGTCTCGCCCTGGATCAGGGGCACCACTTGCGGATGCAGCCGACGGATCTGCGCGAGGGTCTTTGAGCAGCTTGGCCGTACCAAAGTCTGTGATCTTGACGTGCATCTGATCGTCGAGGAGGACATTTTCGGGCTTCAGATCTCGATGAATGATGCCTCGGGAGTGCATGTAGTCAATGGAGTCGAGGATCTGGGCGCCATAAAACCTGGTACATTCGATATCGAAGGTACCAGTCTTCTTCAGTACGCCCAGTAGCTCTCCACCATTGCAGAGATCGAGGACGTAGTAGAGAGACGTCTCATCCTGAAACGTGTAATATAACCGGACAATTCCAGGATGCTCGGTAAGGCGGTTGAGGGTGTTCTTCTCAATGTTGACATACTTGATCTTCTTCTCCTTGATGATGTGTCTCTTTTCGAGCACCTTGACGGCGTATTCTTTGAGGGTTTGGCGATCGGTTGCCATGTAGACCGTACTGTATGAGCCCTCGCCAAGAATCCGACCAAAGGAGAAATCGCGGACGCCCTTCTTAACTTGGCGAACAACGGTACGACCATTCGCATCTACCTCCCGACGGACTCCCACAGCAGCACCGCGTTCCTGCCAATCTTCTCTGCTGGTCGGGACCGGGGCGTCGCCAGCGTAGCCCTGATTTGATTGAGGTCCTCCGGGGGCAGATGCATATCCTACACCCATTCCTCGCGAGCTCCTGCGTGGTGGTAGCGGACTGCCACCGGGGGGGAGAGATGATGGCGCTCTGCTTGAGTAAGAACGTTG
This sequence comes from Fusarium illudens, assembly GCA_013623515.1. NCBI lineage: Eukaryota > Fungi > Ascomycota > Sordariomycetes > Hypocreales > Nectriaceae > Fusarium > Fusarium illudens. The sequence continues at coordinate 58,164 of JABFEX010000096.1, forward strand.
AGGCTCTCGCTGGCTGGACTCCCGGATGGGATAGGAAGGGCCAGGCCTTGAATCGGGCATGTTGGGCATGCCGTAGATGGATGACCTCGATATCTCGGGTTGAGAGGAAGGTTGCGAAGGGCCAGCAGCAGGGCTGGGTTCTGGGGTGAAGTCGGAGGATTGGGCAGACGGGGCGAATCGAAGATCGGTGAGTAGAGATTCGACGCCGGGATCTATAGGATCGAGACGGATGGCATCGTAGGACGAGGGTGTTGTGGATGTACCAGTCGGTTGAGGTGTAGAGGCGAGGGCGGACGTCGATGTAGAAGCGGAGACGGAGGTGATGGGAGCAGTAGTAGATGTAGGCTCGTGAGCAGACGCAGATGCAGACGCAGAAGCAGAGGCAAGCTCGGCGGCATCGTCGGGGTTGGCGATACGCAGTCCGCCCAGGGCCTGAGAGAGGCTCAGGTCCCCGTTCATTGTGGCGATCGAGGAGCCCGGGGGGAGATGCTCAGGGGAAGTGGACAAGCTCAGACTCGACTCGCTCAGGGAGGAGAGACGCGAGTCGTGGACGACGGACGATCGGCCACTGGCGGCGGCGTGGACCGTGGAGCATCACCGGTGGTGCTTTGGTCTGGGAGCGGGATGGCTGGTTAGTGATAGAACCATAAACGAAACTTCAGCAAAAAGAGTGACAGCCCGTACTTGCTCAGGTACGAGGCCCAGCCCAGATTACGAGAATGCAGATGGAGGAGGACGCCTTAGGCCGCTGCCAACCTGGACCTGAACCTGGGGCCTAGGATGATGCAAAGGAGAGCCCCCCAGCCTAGGCAAGGTACCTGATATTTGGCGTCCAAAGTACCCGACGAGGCACTGCCCAGCAGCGCCCGGCAGCAGTAAACCGTGGCCGCAGCAGGGTACCTGCCTATACCTACCGGACCTTTCTTACCTGGTGCAGAGGCACGGCCAATGGATCCATGGATGGATATCTGTCCTGATGAAGCTCGGCTTCCTACGTGCAGCATCGACAGCTCATCCAGATTTCACGGCCCAAATTTGTCCTCTTGCCAGGACAAGGGACAGATTCGTAACGGCAACCACAATTTACCGTTGGAGGTGCCCGTGGGTGACAAGCAGTCCAGTGTGGAGGCAGAACATGTCCCTCTAATATCCATCGCTCAGGTACCCGACCGACCAGAAAACCCAGGGACAAGGCCACCAGCCCCATGCCGCCATAATCGTCCACTGAGCTGGAGGCTTTCCCGTCTCACCCGGTCTCAAGGGGCATGCATCGCTGGACAAACCCAACACGGGCATCCATGGGCGGCCGAAAATAGACGACGACAAGACAATCGATGGCCAGCATGGTTTCACCAGAGATGATCTGGACTACGTAAATTCCTACGAGAGTCTAAATCGATTCATGTCCCAGAAACCTTGCTCTTTGTCCATGCATCGTCGGGAGTTAAAAGCGCCATCTGGTTGACCGTTCAATAGTGACCTCGGCCTCCCTTTTTGGGAACCGGTTTCAGCCAAGCTGCTCCGGACTGTACCCGTCTTCGAATCATCAGCAGAGAGATAGGTGTCATACGACGACGTCAACAAAGTGACAGGCAAATTCTTATTTTGGCCCTCGAGTTCGCATTCAGCCTTCTGTGTGTGCGTTCTCTCCGGTCTGACTACCTATGCAGTTCGCCCAGGTTCGCATTCGTGGCCAAGGCTATGCTGTCGCGGCGCAGCCTCTCGTGTCGGCCTCGCGTCAGCTACCTATAAATGGATGTATTCTGAGGCACTCGTGACCGCAGGCCACGCAATGATGTCGGATGAAGTCATATGCAGTCCAGATATCCGCAGAACCCGGGATTCGGTGGATTAGGCTTCTACCCGGGCATCTAAGCGATGGTACTTCTTGTCCACGGGGATGTTCTTGCTGTGCCTATTTCAAGCGTCGTTCGTGATTACCCTACAGACTTCGTGAAGCTCGACGCGGGCAGGCCTTGTTCAGTTGCTCGCGAGCCAAACGACCTTCCAAGGGCACTCGAAGCCTAGACGCATGGTCTGGGAAGTCGCGAGTGTGGTCATGATAGACGTAGGACCTTGGCTCGTGGTGCGATCGAGCCATCATGACACCAGCCACCACCCCTCCGTGGCCTGCTCCAAAATGCTGAGGCTTCGCCCCACGACAATCACAATCACTACTCGTGAGCTAGATGACAGCGAACGCCGTAGTCGATACAGGAAACACCTCAGGAACTCGAATCGCGCAGAAAAGAGGCTGGACGGGGCCAGTTCGCCCATACAAAATGCTATCCCAAGTGGCGAGCCTCACTCGTGTCAGGTAAACCCGGCGAGACAGACGACCAGGAGAGATGAACCGACAACGGCCACTCGCGACCTCCCCCGGAATGATCACAAACCAAGGTCGCCAGCGCCATCATTTGATGAAGATAGCGAACCGGAGATATCGTTCAACCCGTCCGAGGAGCCTACGACAGGATTTAACATCGATGAGATCGTGCAGCTACATGCAGAGCTGCGCGCGTTGACACTCCGTCAGAGGTCCACCACAGGCAAGTCAGGCAGGAACTTACGCACTTGACCCAAGATTACAGGAGAGTAACATCTCACCAGAGTCCGAAAGCACGCTGGAAGTAGACCACCCATCATCGCACAGGCGTCCTCGCGACTCGGATGACAGCAGGGCTGAGCAGGACACCGACGGTCGCAACAATGTGCAACCACATCTGAGACCTCCAACGGCATCTGTGAGTGATATTCTAGCCATATTGTTCCATGGGGCGAGCGAGTGTCTCATGGGCCCAACGCCTGCAGCCGCAATGCGTGGGATGTGCACACCGCCAGGCAATGTCGCCAGATAGAGTCAGAAGAAAGAACGAACTCACTGACGTCGAGATCCAGGCCAACCCGGGTCGATACGACTCCGACTCCGAACATAGCGGCGATCATGAACACGGCGCAGGGAGGCTAGTGGCCACCGCGAGAGACCCCGAAGCGACGACGTCACTTGTCGCAGGGGAATTGGACGCGATAACTGCTAGGAGACAACTTCCAGTGTACAACGACCGTCTGCCCACTCAAGAGCAACCACAAACGCCGAGACAGCTACCAGAAGCTCGCCATCAGAGCCGATTCGACGGCGTTTACACGGCACCAGCTGGAGGACGACGCCAAAGAGTCGAGACACAGGGCACCCCGTCTGCAGTGGGAAGAAGAACGCGGGCTAGGCGCGATGGTAGTCCAACGGGACTGAGAATCCCCGGGTTTCAAGGGCTCTACGGAGGAAGTGAGAACGTCGACGATGACTGACTTGATCAGAGAAGCGGCTCAGAAGATCCATGGCTGTGGTGCGGGCTTGGAATTCACATCAAACAGGAGCATGTGTGTCAACCAGCCAAGGCTCGAGAGAAGAAAACGGGACCTGGACGGGGAGAATTTCCCATCTGCGGCCAGACCAGTAACTAGGTAGTTAGGTGCTGTTTCTATAGCATCAGTCACATCACTACCAAAAACGTGCCGTTCAATTGCCGGTTTCCCGGGGGTCGTTGTGTGCGTTGGTCAGGTGGTGATCACATTGCTCTGGCAATCTTGCAAACGAAGAGCGCCATTCCCCATCTCGGATAATCTGCTGTTGGCGCTCCGGAGAAGAAGAAGCGGGAACCTGCGTCCCGCGGCAACAAAAATTCCAGTCCAAGGGAGCGAGCCAAGTTGGGTTGGAGGGTTGGCTGGCTGACTGATTGACTGACTGATGAGAGGGGAGACGAGACGGGAGGTGCTTGGCAGAGGTACGTACTCGTCTGAGTCGGCAGCGGAAATACAAACTTCCAATGAGCTTCGGCAAGAGAAGCAATCGGAGCAAACTGACTCGGGCTGGGCGGATTCGTGTGGATCTGGATGGGACAATTCCTGGGTTGGTGGATGGCCGACGACGGACCACTCACCACCACTCACTCACTCGCTCACTCTGCCCGGGCTCGGCTCGGTTTGGCGGGCGTGGGCTGGGCGTGGTCAACTCGAAAAGCCAAGCACCAGCGTGCCCAGGGCGTTGACCATCCAACCAGGCGGGCGTTCGGAGCATCCACGAGCCTCCTCACGCCTTGCTTCTGGCGCTATGCCCCTTACAGACATGGTAGGTCTGAGACCCTTAACAATTACGCAACCCGTAAGGGGACAAGCGCGGATGGGAGCTTTCCATTGAGAGGTACGTACCTAGCGCTGCAAACTGCCTTAGCTCCGTGCTAGACCTCTTTTAGGGCCGGCAGGTTTGGAACCAGCGCGCCGATAAGCTGATGGCGTGCATACTGTGCGCTGACTGTCCGCACGGAGTCAGCTGCGGCGACCCGAGCCTTTCCCCTTTTTCTTGTTAGTGAAACCACACGAGCCTCTGCGGCGCGGATATCTGCCGAAGGTACCTCTACGCGGACTTCGCCGTTCGCGAAACCGACCTACAGTGCCAACTCTTTTTTTACCCCAGGTTGCTCTTTAACCCATGCAGCCTCACTCCGATCTCCTGCAGCTGGAACCCAAGAGCCACTCACGCCCCTTCCTCTTGCTCTCACTCTCAGAGGTTCTTTTACCGTCCTCCCCTCGCATCCTCCTCGCACTTCTTATTCCTCCTTCTCCCATCCAACTTTTCTTCCTCCTCCACCTTCATCCAGCCAGACCTCCACCTACCTCAGGTCATCCTCATAGCTATCTTCGTCCTTGTCTCTTGGTCATACCTACCATCACGACCCTTCGCTACCATCCTTGCCGCCTCACTCGTCGCGTATCCTCCCTCCTCTTGTGCCTCTCCTTGGCCAACCCTTCCACATCTTCACTCACTCCATCCCGTAACGTCTCTTATCGGGTTTTCCATCTCAAACGTCTCTTCAAACTCAATTGTAACCCTCGTCCTAGAGCCCCAGCTCCAGCGCCGCCAGAGTCCATCACCAACCGTGTCTTCGAATACGCAATAGATGGTTTGTGACAGCATTGACTACTAACCTTTCAAGCTCTTTCAGTTCCCCTACTACCAGAACGCTCTCAAAAATGGCGTACTTCAGTTCCCAATTCTCTTCCTCTCCCGTCCTTACCATGTCACCTCAACCTGCCCACCAGTCTATGGGCATGGCAAGCTTCGGACACCACCACCACGCACCACCTCGATTTGCCCCAATCCCCAGTCAATTTGCGGCATTTCAGCCAGTTCGACCTGCTGGTGCCGGCAGAAAGCGTTCCCGGGAAGAGGCTTCCGACAACCTCGAGCCTGAGATCAAGTCCCTGCCAGTCGAAGAGCCCGAAGAGGAATGGGTCTACGGCCCTGGCATGACCCTCATCAAGCCTAGCTCCCGTTACGTCACAGATGCGGCCACTCAGTCTGGCACCTGGGTTGAGGAGAAGAAGGCTGCTCAAGATGCTGCCGTCAAGGAGGCTCGAACCCTGATCAGAAACCCCAAGTTGCAGCGCGTCTCCCATGTCCGGCCAGCCGGCCCTGCAGCCATCGCAAAAACCCCTACCAAGACCGACCTGAAGACACCTTCCAATGAGGGACCCACCATCGACAACTTCACACTGCACCTTGGCATCGGCTGGCGTAGGATCAGCGACGACGAGCACATTCAAGCAGCTGCTCGTGGCTGGGCTCGTTTCATCGAGAACCACTTCCCCATCTCCAACGCCCGCATTCTTCTTGAGAGCAACGGTCTCCAGTCGTATCTCGTGGAGGCTAGTGAAGGCTTCTTCCTCTTTGCCGAAAACCTTCGTCAGGGCCAGCTTGTCAGCCAGACTGCTGAGGGCGCACTCCAAAATCTTCAGTGCTCGCCGCCCACATTCGACGGAATGGAGACTCTTGCAGCAGCTGAATCTCCTCGACCACTCAGCGCCAGCCCTGAAGCCGATATGGACATGAAAATGGGCTAGGGCAACATCGCCCGGGAACCTTTCGATTTTGCGACAATTTTTTTCTAATTTTCTTTTTCTTTCTGCTATCAACTCGGAGTTACGTGTGTTTGCCATGCTCGGGACTGGGTTTGGAATGGGAAAGGTGCCTTGGGATCGACGGGGTCGAAAAGGCTACCAGGAGCGACTGCCATAGACAAGGATCGTCGTGGCTCTGTATCATTGAATGCGATTTACCATTTGAAACCAAGCAATTTCCGAACATGTCTCTAACGTTGCGTTGCCTCTGTGATTGATTACCTATGTCGGCGGAAAAGCCTGTCTCTCGTATTCTTTAAGCAGCGCTGATGTAACCCCCACTCGACGCGTTGGTCTTTGGCGTGGGATTCGCGGCGGCTTCAACGCGACACTGGCAGTTGTTTAGCGGCGTCATCGGAAGCAAAATGGCCCGATGATGGAAGGTGATGAGCGGTCCTGGAAGATGGCCGAGACGGATTAGTCTGGAGTCTGGAGTCTGGAGTCTGGAGCCAATTTGGCTGATGGAACCAGAGCGAGTGGCAGGATTCTGAGAGAATATTCTGTGATGAATAATTGGTTAGGCCTCATGGCGTGGGTCGGACTTTTGCCAGGGCAGGCATTCGCCGAAAGGAAAGCAAGCCCAGTTCGGATTCGGATGACTGATGTCACCCGTGTGTGTGTATCCGTAATTATTTCAGTTGATTCTTCCTCTCTTATTATTATCCGCCTGAGCCTGGACTGGGCTGGTGTTCCTGGTCGGTCACAAATAGTTGGCTCTCAAATGCAAGGGACCTTGGCCGCTAGCTCGTGTGGAGATGCTCCCGGTGGTCCTGGTCTGCTCTTGGTACGTACATGCAATGACACTGCGTGCGACGAGATAGGTATTCAAGATGAAAGACGGCATTAATATGAAGCCAATTGAGTATGGGCCCTGAATAATTTTATACACCGGATAATTCGATTAATGCTCCTTTAAACTGCTGCCTCTGGTCACGATTGGAAGCCTATCCGGAAAAGGTTCAGGGGGAAAAGCATGCCCCCCAACCTCCTCACTGCCATGTCACTCTGCCGAGCAGCAGATAGGTGGTGACGCTGGAGATACCTCGCTTAGCCCCCTTTCCAGACTCATTTTCGCCTTTGGGTGAGGTACCCCAGAAGAGACGGCCTATTCCCCAGGTAGAAGGAATACTTGCCCCGATATCTATACCGACGACGACGAACCTTTGGCCGGCGTCATTCAGTTACGTATCAAGGGCCAGCTCCAGATCTACTTTACTCTACCGGAGCACCTCGCAACACCCCATCAAGATTTCAATACATTCCATTGCCCGCCAAACAATCCACTCGCTCCCCCCATCTCCATCTAGACATCCATCGACCCGTCCACCCGCATCCGCCGTAGAAAGGGCCGCCCTTCCCCAATCCATCTCCTCCAACCATGTCGAGCGCAAACCAGCTCTTCCTCCTCGCCGACCACGTCAAGCTCTCGCTTCTCGAGCGGCAGCGCGCAAAGAGCCTCGACATCGAGGGCGACTCGCAGGATGGCCACATTTCACGCTCCCTCGACCAGTTCCGCGACGGCCTGTCCGCCCTCCGCGAGGAGGAGCAGCGTCTGAGCGAAGCCGGCGATGCGACGTACGTCTCTTGGGTCTTTGCGTGCATGATTGAAGATGAACTGACACTTATATATGCAGCGGCGCCTCAGATCTCACAGAGTCCATCTCGGCACTACAGAAGCAGTTCGACGACCTCACGACGCAGTTCCAAGGAAACCCCTCCTCCTCGGCGGCCGCGACCATCTCGCACCCCAACACCGAGGAGCTCGCCGACGACTTTGCCCACGCGGCCTCGACGTCGCCCAACTCTCGCAAGCCCAAGACGGTCCGATTCACCGACACGCCCCCCTCGCCGTCGGCCGAGCTCTTTGGCCGTTACCGCGACGACCCCTCCAACGACTCGGCCGGCTATGAGGACCAGGCGGCCGGCATGAACAATCAGCAGATCCACGAGTACCACAACCAGATCCTCGAGCAGCAGGATGACCAGCTCGACCGCCTCGGCGAGTCCATCGGCCGTCAGCGGGAGCTTAGTATGCAGATCGGGGATGAGCTTGACAGCCACGTCGCCATGCTGGACGAGGTCGAGGGCGTCACGGACCGTCACCAGAGCCGTCTGGATCGCGCGAGCAGGATCCTCGGCAAGGTGGCTCGCGGGGCGAGCGAGAACAAGCAGATGACAACCATCGTAGTTCTCATCATCATTCTTGTGCTCCTCATCGCCATCTTGAAATAGTTTCCTTCTTCATCCTTCTCTAAAGAAACAGCGGGCGTAGCGCATCGGTCGGCGTTTTGGGAGTTATTCAGGCTCGGGGTTCGTTCAAGGTATAACTATCCCCTCGGGATATCGTCGTTTTTGTCCATCAAGAATTTCGGCAGGGCAACGAGTAGACAGACAACGGCTCCGTGAAAGATGACCTGTATATATGTGTGCGCGGAACCTACTCTGATCACAATTCAGTGGAATTCGAGACCAGGCTAGGATTGTCATTGCGGTGTTGGTATCATTCTCTCAATTTCAAAGCTGTTTAATCCTCGACATAGCTAGCAGTCTAGACGTTTCCTCCCCCAGGGCCTCAGAAGCAATTGGACAGACAGCAACCGTTCATCGGATCACGTCTCCCTCCTTGTCGATACCTTCAAGCCCTTCGAGTATGTCACTCCCCCCAAGCATTCCACTGCCGCCCACCGTCGCCCCTTTCTGACTCGACCACACTTCGTGAAACTTGATGCTCTTGTCGCTCGATGCAACTATGATACTTCCCTCTTGAAATCCTCCATCCCGTTTTACGTCGTCGTCAGATGTAGTAGGCCCCCGAGGATATGGAACAGCGTAGAGAGCTCGCAGCTCGCCCTGCCAAGGTATCGCTGCCACTTGCTTACACTCTGGCCAGCTAAAGACGCTGATCCGGTATGGGTGATCCGGCTGGGCATAGCCAAATGTGGCTACAATCTCTCGTCGGGTCGTGCTCCAGATGAGCGAGGTAACTTGGGCTGACACGGCGATGGTTGCTAGAGCTGCCCCTGATGCTGTATGGTAGAAGTGGATGCATTTGTCGTTGGAGCCACCACTTGTGGCGACCAAGCCGCGCCTCCAGGGGCAGAATGCGATGGCTTTGACAGCGGCATCGTGGTCCCAGTGGTGTCTCTCGGCGCCGGGCCCAAGATAGCGGACGGTGTCGCTCGACGTTGGAAGTGGTCGCATCTCGGCCGCAATTGGTGATTCAGATGCCCCTGAAACGTCTTCCGGAGAATAAAATGGCCGCGCAACTCTTGTCTCAATGCCGCCGTAGGGGCTAAGGGCTTCAAACCTCCCTTGATATCCATTTTCCGACCGAACTGATTCTACCCGACGTTGTCCAAGAACATGATCTACCTCAAAGAGGCAGCAGAGGTTGTCGTTGCCCCCAGTAGCAAAGAGTCGCCCGTCCGACGACCATGCGAGGCCGCATATCTGCTGACAATGAATGTTGCTGATCTTGGCCATCAGAGTCACCGCCCCTGGCCAAGTATCTCTGGAAACTTCCCAGTTCATCGGCCATTCCACTACATAATAGTAGATGTTGCCCACCTCGTCTCCGACTACGAGGTCCTCAGTCTGAACAGGGACCCCTGGGTTAAGAGGATTCTTGGATGGTCGCAGTGTGCAAGTCGGACGCCAGCTCACACAGGAAACTGGAAACGGCTGTCGGACCTCGAAACGGGGTAGCCCATCAAAGAGGGACTTGAGAACCACAGAGCCATCAGAGTGGCCGATTCCAAGCACAGCCTTGGTCCCTTGAGCAGACGAGAACGACACTGAGGTCAGCCATGTGCCAGCTTGAGCCCCATGAATCATGTGTACGCCCCCGGCCTCAGACCAGGCGTAGAGCAGGTTGCCCAGGCAGACCACGAGGGTGTGAGACGTAGGCGAGTATGCCAATGGAGAGCAGTAGAAGTCATCCTTGAGATTCGGTGCATCTAGAACCCTATGATTTCATCAGACGGCTATCGTGGCTGAGACAATCATGCACTGACCTGAATGGAGCAGCAGGGAGGAGACGCTTCTTCGCTGGTTTCAGGGGAACTGCTCTGGTTAGTTGTTTCTGATGATCAAGGCTGGACATACGACCTACCGCAGAATTGCTCTTTATTTGACCATTTGTATCCATCCCAAACAGTTCGGCCTTCTTCCATATCCAATGCCCGGCCCAAGGCCAGGCTTCGTGGTATTGGCCGGCTCTGGCAGAAGTCGAGCACTTTGCGAATGCGATCAAGGTCCAAGGCAGAAGCGACACGGCCCTCGTGCTTCTCTTTTTCGACTGATGTGTTGATCAAGCTACCTTGGAAAGGGGTAGGAAAGATGCGAGCGTTCGTTCCACGTTGAAGTAGGTGTCCTTGGCCGTCATCAACAGCGATTGCGCTGGGTACCAGGCCACCAACTGACCAGATGGCGCCCACGCTTACTTGTCTTTCTCCTCCTCTGTTTTGCGGTAGTTGACTCAGAGCTGTACCTAAAAACATCAAGAATCAGCCCGAGACGCTCTGACGAATCCACGTCCAACAAACCTCGGTTGACAACACTCTCATCAACTCGAAAAGGAAACCGTTGGTCAGGGGTCAAGGCCCTACGCCGAAGAACAAAAGGATCCGCAGATGACTGTTTATTTCTTGTCAACCTCTCTTCGGTCGAGAGATCTTGGCTTTCCTTCTTGGTTCGGTATCTTTCAGCAACAGGGGAGGCATGGTCGCGCTTCGGGACATATCTGTCCAGCTTCCGTCGGTTTGAGTCGAATCGTTTGTCTTGAAGGGGTAGAGAGCTGGCATCTTTGGCATAGATGAATGGGGAAACGCCGTCGATATTCTCGCCTGGGAGGGCTCGCTGCTGTGTTTTGCGGGTGGGAAAGTAACTCTGCCGCTGCTTCGATACGGGGGTTGTGGGTTCTCCGTCTTCAAACGCCGAGTCTGCTGCAGCATCCCAAGAGCCAGATCCATCAAAAGTTAGGAAGCATGTCGGTTTGGAGGGTGTGGAAGGCCCCGGTGAGTTCTCTCTCGAGGCGTAGCCCGAGTCTGCAGGGCTGGGTGGCTTGGGTGGTGTAACATAACTTTGTCCATATGCCCTTGGCCGGCGAGGTAGCCGTAGCATCATGCTGTTGGAGATCATATGTTGAAAGCTGCTTGTGGTCCGAAACCCCGTGGAGGAGTACTCTCCCCAAGGCGCCAGAGAGCTTGCAGTCGGAGGATCAACGCCTTTGTCGTCAAGAGAATAAAAGAACGAATGTACTGATATGCAATTACCTTGGCGAATTATGATACAACGGAGAGCACCTTTCCAGGCAACGAGCTCACTGCCTTGGTCTATGATGGGAGTATGGATGCTTGTCGGCGAGTCTTGTAGGGAGATTGTGATATAGGTAGGAGGATGGGGAGGTTGCAAGGGGAAGGAGTTACACTGAGCATGCTACATGACACGTGAATTCATACACCGCAACTTATTAATAGCTTTAAAGCGAGACGGCAGGTGCGATGCTCTTTCCCGTGCCTTCATCATTTGAACTCTAGATGCAAAGCGCCTTCATATTATAGAGCAAGGCAAGATCAATGCTCCCACGCCAAGTCACAGACGATCAAAGTGCGAAAACTGAAGGTATGAACATCTATAAACGCGGATGATATATGTACATGAGCATAACTCGTTGAACATCAACATGGGCTCACACTCTGGGTTTCCCTGCAACCCCGACTCGAAAGTCCATACATCTCATCAACAGATGGCCCAGAGCACACACGCACAAAAAGGAAGAACTATGTACATTTGAAGAAAGCTTGAAGCAGGAATCTTACTTCTGGCATCCAGAGGCGATGTTGGCGAACTTGGAGTCTGGGTACTCGAGCCAGTTCTCAGTCTTGTCCAGAGATCCCAGAGACTTGAAGCTCGTGCCGATGAGCGAGTCGTCGCCCTTCTTGTCGCCGGAAGCCTCCCAGAACATGCTGCCGCCGAGGCCGAGCTTCTGCAGGTAAGACACCTTGTTCTGGACGACCTGGGGCGTGTCGAAGGAGATGAGCTCCTTGGTGTTGGCGTCGTAGCTGTAGGCAGCCTGAGCGGTCTCGTCGTACTTGCCCTCGGCTCCGGACTTGGGGAGCACCTTGTAGTCCCACACGCCCTGCTCCCAGCTACCCTGGCCGATGCCGGTGTAGGACTCGCCAATGCCAGACGTGCTCTCGAATGAGCGGCCGTAGATGGGCATGCCAAGGACGAGCTTCTCCGCGGGGACACCACCGTTGATGTAAGCCTTGACAGCGTCATCAGTGTTGAAAGGCGTGGACTTGGCGTTTCCAGAGTTGGCATAGAGGTTGGCGCTGTGGCCGCTGGTGGTGTCCCAAGAGCCAGCGTAGTCGTAGGCCATCAGGTTGATATGATCGACGACCTTGCCAATCTTGTCGAGGTGAAGCTTCTCGTAGTTGGTAGCGCCCGCGGGGGCAGCGATGGACAGTTGGAAGTGGTGACCGGGAGCGTGCTGCTGAGCATAAGAGTCAAGCTCGTCACGAACAGCCTGGAGGAGCAGGTCAAAGTTGGAAGACTCGGCCTCGTCCTTGGGGTACTCCCAGTCGACATCGATACCGTCAAAGCCCCAGTCCTTCATCAGAGTCACAGCGGACTTGGCGAACGTAGCACGAGTCTCGGGGGTGCTGGCGGCAGCAGGGAAGTTGGTAGACCAGGACCATCCACCAATAGAGAGCATGACCTTGAGCTGGCGGTTGGCCTTCTTCAAGAGGTAGAGTTGCTTGACACATCCAAAGGCGTTGGTGCCCTGCTCGTCCCAGGCTGTATACAAAATCAGCTTTGAAAATACAAAGAGATGGGAAAGAACTCACAGTCGCTGTCATAGTGCTTTTCGAGGTCGGCGTAGCTGTCTCCAGTGTAGCTGGGGGCCAAGTTAGTATAATGACATGTCGTTTGGGCACATTGCGACTTACACAGTTCCGTCGGCCTTGACGTTCATAAAGGAGTAAAGCACGTGGGAGATCTGGGCAGCCTGGAGATCATTGGGCTGGAAGTTTCGCTGGTAGATGCCCCTGAGAAGAGTTAGAAAAGAGTGAGCTTTGTCTCTAGAGAGTTCCACGAACCAGTTGACAAAGTAGACAGAGTTGGCATAGCCTTCGGAAACGGCAGTTGTACGGGAAGTGGTGGCAATGGGTCTTGCGAAACCCAACGTAGCCTGAAGCACGGCAACGATCGCTAGCGATCTGAACAAAAGAGTGAACATGTTCGACATGATTCAAAGAATGAAGGGATAGAAAAGAACGAAAATGAATGAATGAATGAAGGAATGTGATGTGCAAGCGCCAGGCTGCAACAGAAAAGAGTGTCTAGAGAAAGAAGTGAGTGTGCTTGGTGACCATCTTCATCAAGGCGAGGATAGGAGCATGCTTTATACAATTCAGATAGTTCCAGCACGTATGAATAGATATCTCCAGTCTCTATGTTGGCTCAGCTTACGGGTGACGTGTGTAGAGCTTTACAGGAGTCAACCTTGTCGTGCCACCTCCTAACAGTGGGTGTATCATGTTGGCTCGATGCTTGAGCCCCATTGTGAGCATCCTTGGGATCAACCCGTAAGGCAAGGCTGGAGCGAGCTGGTGCTGGTGCTCTGGGCAAGGCCTAGCTCGGCTTTGGGACGATCAGGGTCTGCAACGTTGCGCGCTGCGCTCCCTATCCTGGCTCATCTCGCCGATGGCGAGCATGTGGAAACAACCCGAAGTCCCTTTTGGGGAGGTCGATTCTCCCTCAATGCATTCTGTTTCATGGCCTCGTGGGCTGACAAGACAGTGGCCACGATCAGGATACCTGGTCTGCGCTTCTCATTCGTCTGAATCTCCGAGCCAAGTCTAATTGAAACGCAGATGAGGAGACGAATGGACCAGGCTGATGCTAAGGCTGTTGTCGAACTTTCCTCCCGGTTATTTGGGAGGCAAAAGGACCAACAGGCGAAGGCGCCGGGTTTGGAGAGGTCGAGAGGCGTGATAGTGGCACGAGGTTCTTGGCCCGGGCGTACTATCCCGGACATGGTCTGTTCTTTGCGAGCAAGTCAGCGTCGAGGATCACCACAGATCCTTCGGAACCTCCATAAAGTGGTCCTATCCCCTGTTCATCTGAACTTTATGGGCATAGTTGGGGGTATAGGGAGGCATCCCGCCGGCCGGTAGGATCGTAGAGGTGTTGTAAGTCGACCAACCACAGGCAAGGATGCCAAGAGAAACGTGAAGGCATGATGTCGCAACATGGCTTCTCCATGATCGAGGAGGGCGATCAGAAGAATCGAACATCATGTAGGCCGATTTCTCAGGGGTTTGATGATGCCGGGAGGGACACTATGCCCTCGACATGCCGCATCGAGGGAAGGAAGAGCCAATGTCCAACCACATGGCGAGCCACAACCCCGGACTATGATGTGCTTGTATGTTTGATCTTCAGGTTGGCCACGACTGATAGGGCTGTCGAAATGGCGGTCTCTCAGTTAAAGTCCGACCTTGAGAGACGATGATCTGGCTGGCATGGATTCTGCATGCGCCAACAGAGTGCGCGCTTGAAACACGGCTGTGCTGCACCTGCATGTTTCCGATCCTCGAGGGTCGAAAGCTTCGCGGATTTACGCAGGGATAGTCAGTTAACCTCCGCTGTCAAGCCGTCGCAACTGGCGAAAGGGGTTCGCCACCCAGGTACGAGTTTCGCGCGAAGGAGCCGTGTCATGACATGTGAGTCCGAGCTTGCGGGTGTGCCTGATCCCACGGGCCGAAGAGGGGAACAGTTTTGAAACAGAGGAGTGTAATCGGATGTGAGCCGATGTCGATTATCCCCATGGTGTCGTGTGCCGCAGCGTGGAAACGTGGTATGGGCTTGGAACGCCGTGGGGAGGATGAGATTGTCGTCAATCTCGTAGATCATGCGCTGGGTGCCGGAGCTGGTGCTGAAGGTGAATGCTCTGGGTCACCCGTGGCCCTTGCAATTCCGAAGCCATCTCCGGGTATGAGCGATATCCTTACGGATAGTTGTGCGCACTGATGCATCGTCACGCTGTCTGGCTGTGTTGGGTAAGTTGGTGTTGACCATGTTCGGAGCCACAGCGGGGGCAGTGTAAGTCGTTGTCAACTTGGCCAACGCATTGGAATGGAATATGGGACGGACCAACAAAAGGACAATAGTGCTACTGTTGGTTCGGGAAACAACAACTATATGCCGAGCTGGGATGCAGGGGTCAAGACGGAAAGGTTTGTAGGTTGACAAGATGACAGGACTTGCCGTTGGGGTAGACGTGTCGCCTTACAAATGTGAAGCCCCGATAGGTACTCTAATGACCATTTACAAGCCTTAGGATAAGAAGAAAATTGTTGAAGAAATGCCATACAGATCGAAGAGTATGACTCAAATATGTACATATTCATGTTTATTTACCCCAATAGTCAACGTGAGAAATTTGCTTGGGTTAGATAGTTAATTGGTGCAAGTATCGTAGGTAATTCGTGGTGTTTGCTCCAACGAAGGGGCCATTTCACGTTACGCTACCCTACACAACCACGTGGAGTCGACGGGGTTGACCTTACGCCAACGTCACACAGCTCAACAGCAGCATGCGCAAGCACAAGCCTTGACTGTCGCAACACACGCATACATCGCCGAACCTGCAAACCCAGATCATCTGGCGCTCGCAGAATGTCCAGCGTTAGTCACTTGCCTCTGCAGCAAACAAGAGTCCTTGACTGATGCTGATACCAAAGGCTTCCAGCACGGCGTAGCCCGCACCGCGCGGACCCGAACCGACGAGCAGCGCCAGCAGGATCACGAAAAGATCCAAAAGTACCGGGCTCTCGAGGACCAAATCCGCCAGCAGGTCAGCTCCATCCGCGCATCCCTCCTGCATGGCCAATGAATTTCTCACATGCTCGGGCAGATCGCCGACAACAACTACGGCACCGAGACGTTCCAGCTCACCTCGAAGCTCCTCCGCCTCAACCCAGAGTACTACACGATATGGAACGCCCGCAGGCGCTGTCTAATCTCTGGCTTATTGTCCAGACGGTCGGCTGGATCGTCGCCCTCGAAGGCGTCGCCGAGTACTTTAGCGACCGGCACTCTTACAGCCTCCTCCGCCGATTCGTCGCCCTCGTCCTCGACCGGGACCCCGCAACCCCCCAGCCCCCAGACAGCTGGGAAGAGTGGTACAACACCTGACGCCGCCGGGGATGCCGAGACTGTGCGCGCCGAGCTGGGCTTCACCGTGCCCCTGCTCATGGAGTTTCCAAAGTGCTACTGGATATGGAACTACAGGCTGTGGATCCTGCGCCAGGCGACAGAGAGGTTCGACAAGCCTGTGGCCCGGCGCATCTGGGAGGAGGAGCTCGGCCTCGTCAGCAAGATGCTGACCAAGGACCGGCGCAACTTTCACGCCTGGGGTTACCGTCGCCATGTTGTTGCGCAACTCGAGAGCTCCGTGCTGGACGGACAGAGCTTGGCCGAGCCCGAGTTCGAGTACACCACTAAAAAGATACACGAGGATCTCTCTAACTTTTCGGCCTGGCATAATCGCAGCCAGATCATTGCGAGGCTCCTTGATGAGCGCAAAGCGGACGATGATACTCGCAAGGAGTTTCTGGACAAGGGTGTGTTGTTGCCCCTTCATTCTGTTCGTTCAAGTTGCTCATGATGCACATCTAGAACTCGACCTTGTTCGCGATGCGTTAAACGTAGGACCCGAAGACCAGTCCCTCTGGTACTACCACCAGTTCCTAGTATTGAACCTGGCCAACCCTGCCGGGAGCCGTCAGATAGCTCCAAGCCTGACGGTGGACCAGCGCCAATCGTACATCGACCGCGAGGTGACCGACATCAAAGATCTACTAGAGGACTACGCCGACATAAAGTGGATCTACGAGGCGCTGATCGAATACGCAGTCGCCCTGAACCAGTTGACTAGTCAGGCGCCAGAATCAGAGTATCGAAGCGACGTAGCGTCTTGGTTAGCGAAGCTGAGAGAATTAGATCCTATGCGAAACGGAAGATGGACGGATCTGGAGAAGCAACTTGGTCTGTCGTAGCACAATCCAATAATAGTGAAACATAGAAGCATCACGCCGGGAAGAAACCGGCGGTAGAATTGGGTTGTATGACACTCACTCATCTGCGAAAGCCTAGAATCACAGGGTATAATGCATAGTGTCCCAACAAAATGCAGTCCCAAAGGTATCAATGTCGCTCGTCAAGGCCAAAAAGCAACCAACATGAATACACCAATCATCCCTAGCACAGCAAACGGGACTCACATGGGCCATTTAATGCCCTCGCCCTCTGCCGCGACCCCTTCCCCTACCTCGACCACGTCCACGTCCACGTCCACGACCGCGACCTCCACGAGCAGCACCCCGGCCTCTAGCAGGGATATCGCCATCGCCATCGCCATCGCTCTCCGAGCCGGAGCCGGAGCCGGAGCCCGAACTGTTCATCGGGCCGTCTTCTTCCTCTGAATCTGAATCACCGATTCTGACAACCGTCGGCTGGCTAGGTTTTATCAAGAGCGGTGGTGAGGGACTGCGTGAACTCTCGTGGACTGAAGACGCCACAGAAGGCGACTCGCCACCCTTGTACTCGTCGTCAGTGCTGGCGATGCGAGAGGATTGTCTTTGCCCCTGAGGTGTCGGCTCCGGCTCGTCCACCATGTCCACGTCCTCGTCCACCACATCCGCGTCCTCGTCCATCGCATCTGGCGTGGCCTTGGAACGTGTACCAGGGGTTGCCGAAACAGACGGAGAGGCAGTTGTGCCGCCAGAACTTGGCCGAGCCTTTCGTTTACCAATCTTGAACTTCTTCCCCTTGAGTGCCATGCGCTCGGCCATGGACAAGAGTTGCGTTCCGCTCGAACTGGGAGTCTGGGTCGTCGGCTCTGGCTCTGACTCTGGCTCAACAACCTCGGAGCGCCGTGCTCGGCGGGCACTTCTTGAGTTACGGTCATCACTCTTGCTTGGTGTAGGTTCGTCGGCCCCCTCGTCGGATGCCTCAGCAGCCGCCGACGCAGCGGCAATAGTAGTCACGCCCGACTTCCTAGGTCTTCCTCGTCGTCGCTGCTGGGTAGGTTCTGCTATTACCTCTGCAGCACCGGTAGCGAGATCAGCAGTGAGCTGTGCCTCCAACTCACCAATCATCCTCTCGTGCTCCTCATCGCTGTTCATCTCGACCTCCGTGTTTTCCTGGGCAGTGTCCTGGGCGGTTTCGCTCGGTTCGTCCGCAACGGTGACCTGAGATAGGTGTGACTTCCTAGGCCGACCCTTAGGCCAACCCCTTGGTCTACCTCTGGGCTTCTTAGCCGAAGGTGTCGCCTGTGATGGCGAGTCCTGACTCTCCTTTGTCGCTGCTGGCGTGTAAGGAGACGCATTCTTCGGAGGACGACCACGTCTTTTGGGGATCTTGACCTCAGACGGAGAGATAGCGGAAGTCTCCGCCTGGTCCATTTCTATCGAAGGGGCAGGTTGTTGTTCATTATTAGTGGCCGGCGTTCCAAAAAGAGCACGCACTGCATCGGCAGCCAGGTCCACGGCAGTCTTTCCGTTCTGCGTCGATGCTCCCTTAGGCGATTGAGCCTTGGGTTGGTGGCTGTGATCTTCTTCATACTCGTCAGAGTCAACTTCGTCCTCCACGTAGGATGCTATGGGCTTGGCGTGTCTAAGTAGAGGCTCGTTGGCGTCGAACCGAGGCATCGTCAGCTTCTTAGGTGGAGGTTGAGGTGGTTCAGACTGATCCTCTTGAGGTGGTTCTGTCGTTACTTCACTCTGTGGCTCGGTTTGGCTCTGGTCAGCTTGACTCGGCTCGTGCATGACCGCCTCAGGAGCAGTTGGCGGACCATTAAACAATGCAGGATCCATGTTGTCCAGAAGGTCCGGCTCGGCCGTGGGCCGAGGTTTCTTGTGGTGGCTTTTGCCAACCACAAACTCTGGATCCTCGTTCTCTCGTTTGGCCTTCCTCTTGGCGGCGCGAATGGATTTCTTGACAAATTCGGGGATTTCTGGTTCAGAAGGTCGGAGGGCGTCTTCGGAGGGCGCCTGAAAAGGGTCAAAGAGAATCTTGTCGGGGGTATCATCCTGTTCGTAGTATCCCATGCCGATGCGCTGTCGCGCCACCAACGAAGGATCGGGATAAAGTGATGTATCAGGATCTTCTGCCTGTGACACATCCATTGCGGCCATAGACTCGTTAGCCGGACCAGCAGCCTCTTCAGGGAGAGGAGGAAAGGGTTCGTCAGCGGGGGCATCCACCATGACATGGTCGCCCTGACCTAGAACGTGGCTTTGATCTCCGTATCCGTTCATGCCAGATGCATCAAGGTCTGCAGAATCATCCTGCATACCCTGCTCGGTGATGTCTTGTGCTTTGGCATTGTCGGCCTGCTCTCTCAGCCTCTTCATCCGGTTGCTGTCCTTGCTGCGACTCTCCTCTCCAGCGGCCTTTAGCCATGATAGATTGTGCACTCGGAAGTCCACGAGCGCCTCCACGCTCCGATCATCGGCGATGGGACGAGTATCATGTCCTAGCAGGGTGTTCTTTGGCGTGTAAGGGTCAGTGTTTCCACCACGTCGACAAGCGCCGCAATTGCAGATGCCAAGACACTTGGGACATTGCCATTGCTCATCCTCAAGTACCTTCTGAGGCATCATATCGAAAGCTCGGTAAAGCACGCCATAACAATATGCTTCGGCGCAGCCTGGGTTTGTACATGAATGCACTCGGTAGGCGTAATCCTTGTGGCAGCAAACATGGCATCTTCGAAGTTCTCCCTTCTTCTTCTTTCGCTTGTACCGCTTCTTGGGCTTGTCTTCGCCCTCTGGCTCTGACTCGCTCGGAGTGTTTTCACGCTCTGGCTTGGTAATGTCTTTCCATGGCCGTCGTCGGAGAGCGTCCTGACATATCTGTGCCACGGCCTTCTTGCCAGCGCGTTGCCTCGCGATCTCGAGGGGCTGCGGAGAAAACTCAAAGTCGACATAGCCATCATTCTTGATAACCATAGATCGCCAGGTTTCGTAGTTGTTGACCAGGTCGGACCAGGGCCATTGCTCACACCATTGCAAGCCAGAGAGGCACGCACATGATCGTCCCATAGCGTAGCATTCCATGCAGACATCATATGCATCTTCATCACCGTTCATCAGCATGCGAGTGCAGTGCTTGCATGTCAAGAATCGGTTGAAGATGTTGGATCGACAATAAGAGCAGGTGATGCACGAGTCGAACTCAATGAGTTCTACCTCCTTTTCCTTGTAGGCAAACATTTCGTCCAAAAGAATTTCGGTGAATAGACCAAAGAGTTTCTTGAAGTCGCCGGCAAGTTGCTTTGCTCGGGGGGAGTTTCGGACGATATCCTGGCCAAGCCCCATAAAGCTCATCTGTGTCATCTCGGCGTTCTCATCCAGATGCTGAAGTTGGCCGTAGTATTTCTCTAGAGTAAAATAGATCATGGCCTTGTTCTTGTACTGCTCGTCACGGCAGACAAGTCGTGCCTTGGGTAGTGCTTCGCGAAGCGCAAGCTCGAGTGTTTCGGCAGTTGTTCGATTCCATGCGACCTTTACTGTTCTCGTGCCTCGGTTCCAAACTTGGTGTGCAGCTAGAGGCGGGATGAGGATGAAGTCACCAACTCTCTGCTCGACGACGTAGACGTCAAAGGGTGCCTTCTTCCACGCGTTGATCTGAGCGAAATGCTTCTCGATCTCGATGTCGTGTCCCAGCATGGAGAGAAAGTACTCGCGAACAACCTCGCGATCCTTGCTTTCGGTCATGAACCAAATTGAGCTGCCGGGTTTCTCGCCCCCCTCATCGCCCGACGCTTCCACCATGATATTTTGGCCCAGGGA
Source organism: Fusarium illudens (assembly GCA_013623515.1). Classification (NCBI taxonomy): domain Eukaryota; kingdom Fungi; phylum Ascomycota; class Sordariomycetes; order Hypocreales; family Nectriaceae; genus Fusarium; species Fusarium illudens. The sequence goes on from JABFEX010000096.1 coordinate 78,986, forward strand.
GGCACACATCTCACGATGCGCCGGGGTGAAGGTGCCTTCGTGACCGACATAGCACATGAGATTCTGTGCGCGCATCTCCTCGGGCAAGCTGGACATCAGATCGCCAGCAGAAGCTGCAGCTGCGTCATCACGAAAGATGTCATCCGTTTGTTGTCGCACTCCTCCCGCTTCGCTGGAGTTCTCGTTCAGATAGAAAAGATTGGGGTGTATGACTTTCTGTAGCGCATCGTGCCATTCAGGAGGGCAGTCTATATCTTTGAGGTAGAGGCGTTGGCGGCGGTCATCGCGGAAATTGCTGGGCGTCCATTGATTCGTGAGTTGTCTCATTGACCGTAGGTAATGACCAGTTGTCATGGGAATGTCGCTGCCAGCCGTGATATCTCGAACGTTTTCCTCTGGGAAAACGGAGCGTCAGCACTGGAGTGACCAGCAACCAGAACAGGAGCACCTACGCTTCTTATCATACGTCTTCTCCAACCAGCCCGCGTCAAAGAGCCACTTGGGAAGAACACTATCCCATCCATCGATGACCAGAGGTTTGCCGCCAACGATAACATGGATCAGAACAAGCTTCTCAAACTCTTGTTGACCAAGGTTGCGAATCTGGGACCTCGAAACACGTTGAACCCACTTGAAGTTGGGTGTCCTGTCAACCAAGCTGTACAGATCCAGATCCGGAGGAATAGGATCGAACTTGGCTTGCGGATGGAGTGAGGTCGGCATCTTGTCGGACTTGTCGTTTGCGCGTCGCGAGTCTAGGTAACTATCGGCGTGGTGGGGTTCAGTTGACAATGTCAACAGCTTCGTCGATCGGTTCGCGATTCACGGTTCTCGTCAGGATTGAAGCAACTGTTGCACAGCCGCCCAAGTCAGGCCACGCAGCCGTGTTTCTGGCAAGTTCCGCCCATTCGACGTGGCGAACGTGACGATTGTGATGGGTTGAATTGTTGGAGATGGGATGGGGGCAAAGTTACAAATCCTATCGAGGTTGGGGTGCCAAACACGCTTAGCACCAGTCGCGCTGAAGCTCACCTGGAGAGTTCCAGGTTGTATTGAATGCGCAGCCAATCAAAAGTGACTGGGGAAAGCAACGGCGCAAATCCCTCCACGTGACGAGCCATTTTCTGCGCCTCAGGTGGCTCATGCCGGCACGTAGGCGGCTCCTGGAGCTCAAGTTTTAGATTTTTGGACCTTTGACTCTTGGATCTCGAGCTTTCGTATAGTTGGCATTGAAGCCTCTGCGCTGTCACAATTGGTCCTGGATTAGGCTTGGCGGTGAGTGCATGTAACTGCACATCAATTGCTACTCAAGAGTTCTCATTGTCCCTCTAGGTCTCCGTGATTCATGAGATTGAGTACGCTTCCCCGGGCTTCCGCCTGGGCTCGATGCCAGGGCATCTCAAGGCAGACTGCTAGGGTTCCGAGGCAATTGGGTGCTCGGCCGTCTCTGGTCCAAGTGTCCAAGATTTTAAGCCAGCCGTGGCACAACAACCAGCGAGCTGTTGGGTTCCACGAAGCGAAGCAGAGATCGTTACCCTTGGTGGCGGAGGATGCGGCATCACCACATCAAACGACACCAGCCCCATATAAGCCGCCTGAGAATGGAATACTGGCCAGACTCCCGACATCATGGGTTCCTTATGCTGAGCTAATTCGGCTCAACAATCCATCCGGAACCTACTATCTCTTCTTCCCGTGCCTGTTCTCTACACTCATGGCAGCTCCAATGGTGATGCCCATGGCAACACCAGGCTCCGTCATCGGCACTTCACTACTTTTCGCCTCTGGGGCTCTCATCATGCGAGGAGCGGGATGTACCATCAATGATCTCTGGGACCGGAACCTCGATCCTCACGTTGCACGCACTCGACTTCGACCGATCGCCCGCGGTGCAGTCACCCCCTTCAAAGGACTCGTCTACACTGGAGTCCAGCTTCTTGCCGGACTGGGGATTCTCCTTCAATTCCCCCTCCCGTGTCTATTCTACGGCGTTCCCAGCTTGCTCTTGGTTGCGAGTTACCCCCTGGCCAAGAGAGTGACATACTATCCTCAGGCCGTCCTTGGCCTGACCTTCTCATGGGGTGCCATCATGGGTTTCCCAGCACTTGGGATCGACCTGTTGTCAAACACTCCCGCATTGACCGCCGCCGCCTGCCTCTATGCCTCGAACATTGCGTGGACGGTGCTGTACGACATGATCTATGCCCACATGGATATCAAGGATGATGTCAAGGCGGGAATCAAGAGCATCGCCTTGAAGCACGACGCTGAGACCAAGCAAGTATTAACGGGCTTGGCGGCCACGCAGATTTCGCTGCTCGCGGCGGCAGGATTCGCAGCTGGTGCCGGCCCAGCTTTCTTCATTGGAAGCTGCGGAGGAGCAATGGTTACACTCGGCATCATGATCAAACGGGTCAACCTCAAGAGCGTCAAGGATTGTTGGTGGTGGTTCATCAATGGTTGCTGGATCACAGGAGGAGTGATAAGTCTCGGCTTGGCTGCAGACTACGCAGTCAGGTACGCCCAAGGGCCTGGGGACGAGAAAAAGACGGAGACGTGAGGCCATGTATAATATCCAATTGTATCATAATGTCATCATACATGAAAAGGTGGGATCGCATCCCAGGTTCACCCTCACGCGGCGTGCACACGTAGTTTCGTTCGTCGAAGACTTTTTGATCTATTTTTTCTTTTCAGACCTCGTCTCCCAGGACCAGAACCCTAACCAGTAATGCCGATGCAAGCAAGCCGAATAGACTCCTCTGCCGAAATGTGACTTTGTTTCCTTCCCCGCGCATTGCGCTTAAGAACGGGGCTTCTCCTTCTTCTCCTTCCACAGAGCGAGCAGACCGACACCAGAGACCTTGACGACCTTGAATCGCACACCGGGAATATCACCCTTGGCCTTGCCCTTGCGACCGAAACCAGCCAGGAGGACCTCGTCGTTCTCGTCCACGAAGTTCAAGCAACCGTCATTGGGGACTAAAGCATTGTTAGTTTGACCATTGTTCATCTCTCGCGGTGTCTGGGGGTCGTCGTACCGAAGGCGGTGACCTTCTTGCCGTTCTTGATCAACTGGACACGGACACACTTTCGGATGGCCGAGTTGGGCTGCTTGGCCTCGACACCGACCTTCTCGAGGACGATGCCCTTGGCGTGGGAAGAGCCACCGAAGGGCGAGGACTTAAAGGCAGTGCCGAGGGCACGCTTCTTGTAGGCGAGATCGGCCCATTTCTGGTCCTTTCGGTTCGTTCGCAGCTTGCGCGCCGCGTTAAGACCACGGGGTTTGCCTCCAGCCATTTTTGCTTCAAGTCGTTAGTCGATGTCGATGCGAGGTTTCGGATGCGATGGGGGCAGCTGATGGGATGAGATGGGCTTGCTGGGGCACCTACCGAGCTTGTCTGTGTATCGCGACGACGGTTGGTGATGGGAATTTGCGGAGGCGACGAAAAGTTGGAGGAGCCAGCCAACAAGTTCCAGGTAGGGCTTGAAGGCCCTAGAGAATAACGCCCCACGCACTTTGTGGAGGGAAGGGCACCTGACGCGTCACGTGAAGTCACTGAAATCGAACCACCCCACTTACCTGCAACCGAGTGGACTGATTCATGCTGGGGAATTCCAAGGACCCTGCTGACTAAGGCCCAGAGTCACGATTTCTGTCACTTGATAATGGGTCCTTTCCTGCGCAAATGTCAATCAAGACGCGATGTTCTCCAGCTGGGACTGCTCCCAGCGGCAGAGAAGAGCATATCTTATCAAAATGACGTTGCCTCAATGTCTCTCACCCATGCCGGCTTTGCTCTCGCCAAATGAGGCATGGAGGCTACAGTGGATATCACAGTTTCGCGTTCAAACTGAAGCTCGCGAAGAAGCTCTCTATTGACATGGAACTCATAGTGCCCCGGCACGTGACCGTACCGAGGCTTCAGGTGTGGATGTACAAGACGGTGACGAAGCCAATTTATGCGCCACATGTCCCTTTTGGAAATGAAACGCATTTTGACGAAAATTGTGACTTTGGGCCTTTAACTATATCCTTCAACGATTTAACTGTATCCTTCAATGATCATCTCCTGTTTCTTCTTGATAGGTAGTGACATCTCGCCGAGCTGCACAGCTGTAGCCGGGCTGATGCCCATTGCGGCTCTTTGCCGGCATAAAACAACCAGGATAGAGTCATAGAAAAGACATGAAAGGCGCAGATCAGACAATCAGCCGAAATTCTAGGGTTCTTGTGTTGCCGCAGTGCTTTGTTTGTTGGAAGCACAAATGTCTAAGTCGACTAACGTTGCCATAGTTTGTTAGGCCAGCAAGCGATTGGCAGGTCACCTGCCTGATCCGGCCGCGACTTGGCGACGGGCTCGTGCGTCAGGTCGGACTCGGTGGTGGAGTGACTCTGTGACTGGTATGCAGCCCGTCGGTCCCGCCGCCTGCAAGGCACCTCACTTTCGCCCTCGCATCCATAAAGTCTTGAGCCTTCGCCCTCCGCAACAGCATTCGACCTCACAGATATTCTACATCTTCAGCACATCCGCAACTTTGTCGCAACAATAAACGCTTGCATCAGCAGCATTTTCATCACGATACCGACTCTAACGACTCCTTGATCACCATGAGATTCCTTCCCTTCATCGCCGCTGCCCTCGCGGTGGTCCCCGGCGCGCTCGCCGTTGACCAAAAGAAGTCGGCCATCGTTTGGTTCAACGACGAGTCCACCCCCGATTCCGTCGTCAACGAGGTTAAGGATGCCCTCGTCAAGGCTGGCGGCAAGATCACCCACATCTACACCATCATCAAGTACGCCCCCCTCCCGCTGCTCGGACTAATGACGAAATGATGCTAACCGGCTCTCCAGGGGCTTTTCCGTTATCGCACCTGAGAAGGCCCTCGAACTTGTCCGGACGGAGCACGCAGATCACCAGATCCAGGTCGAGGAGGACGAGGTTGTCTCGGTATCCTAGAGGAGGCGTTGCGCTGGGTGTTGATGCGCCGAGTTGATGATTACTTGGAGACAAGATGATAGCAGGCCTTTGATTTCGAGTCTGCCGACGTGGCAGCAGTCAGGATTGTTGATATCCTTGTTTTGGCGTTACAGGATGGGATGCGTTGGCATGGGACTTGAGGGAAACATTCGCTTTTCAGATCCGACATGAGCCGGTCGTTGTAATGCCCTCACGGGCAAACTAGGCCTCGGTCTATGTATGCAAAGTACACCATGCTCTACCTATAGAACAGGAAGTACAGACAGTATACACAGGCATACAGCAACCTTGCATGTTGTTGAACATTGAACCCACCGGGTCTTCCAAAGCCATGTTGGGGTCTGGGATGGCCTTGGTCAGCTGTGACGGTGGTGCGATGCGCCTCGATGAGCAGAAAGCAGTTGGCCTCTATTCAACTGGAATGCTGGGGGCTTAGTGTGCTATTGTGGTCTCGATTGGGAGAACAGAGCTTGGGCTTTACGCTTGTAGCCCACCATCTGTTCAGGGTCCAGGTTGAAGAATGACGTTTGCGATGGCCGAACAAGACGTTTAGGGCACAATGCCAACAAAGGCGTGTCTACCAGTCCTCACCCTCCCAGCACAGCCAAATCCTGTCTATGTCTGCTTTCTCTACAAGTCGAAACCAGAATGCCTCCTTAAACTAGGTCGCATTTCCGTGACATTGAATGCCTCAAATGACGCTGCTAGCCCGTGGTCATCTTATGCGCGCCACAGCGCCACAAATGACGGGCTTCCAGGGGCATCCGATTCAGGGCCCCTGCCACTACGATAAGCCGACCTAAGCTCCCCCATCCTGGAACCATGTGGACTGGAGGGCTTAGTTATTAGGTAGAGTCGCTGAACATTGAGGAACAAGATTCACCTCGTCCTTGTGCCTACAGTGAACACTCCTCGAACACTCCATCGCTTGACAATGGAACATCGCTTCCGCACAACCTCATAACGCTCTCTTATATACCTCTTGCCGCTATGCCGTCGAGGACCTTTGCTGCCACCCCTGCATTTAGACACGCGACGCGACTCCCTATAATTGCACCCTCATTATCGCTCCGACATAGCGACAGACTGATTCACGACTTCAAGTAACTCCCACAGGGCTCCGGCCGCATCATCCCGAACGATGCCCGCCTACAGTCCCAAAGCGCAGACGGCGCTCCTCAAAGCCGTGAGTATCATCTTTGACCCCCTTCCCTTCCCTTCCCTTCCCCCCTTCTCCGGGGTCCCCGCTGACCGCGCATTCTCCCAGGCCAACCGAGTATTCGAGCCGAAACGAACTGCCGCCTCTTTCGATGAACTCAACGACGGTGTCGTCCTCGGCTATATCCTGCATGAGCTCGACCGAGACTTTAACCCAACTAACCTCGAGGCGAATACCGGCACATCACGATACCTGACCAACAAGCGGAATATTCAGAACGTTTACAAGGGCCTCTTCCGCTTCATACGTCGTCAAACGCCTGAACTCGGATGCCAGGCAAAGAAGTTTGACTACCATGCTATCGCCGACAACCCCGAGCCCCAGGGCATCTGCCAGCTTCTGGCCGTCATGCTCTCGGCAGCCGCCATGGGCCCTGACAACCAGAAGTTCGTCCCCCGGATCCAATCTGGTCTCGATACGCAGACACAGGCAGAGATTATGCAGATCATCCGAACGGTGCAGCTGGACATTCAAAACTCGAGAGGCGACGATGATCTAGACGAGGCTATTGACGCCGTCATGGAAGCCCGAGACATCGATCTACTTGTCGAAGAGCAGAATGCAGACCTGCGACAGCAACTCGACATTTGCAAAAAGACCCTGTCAGATTACATCACCCGTCTCGACCATCTTCAGCAAAGCCATGAGGAGCTCAAGTACGAGAAGGAGAAGAACGATCGCGAACTCGAGGTCCTGCGAAAAGCTACCCAGGACGGTGCCAACAGCGCCGAGGCGATCAAGTCCCTCGAGGCCCAGATTCACGAGCAGATGGAAATCATTGCCAGACATGAGGAGACGATACGGAGAGACGTGCGCATCAAGTCGCAGCTCGAGGGCGAGGTCCAAAAATTGACCGACAGATGCAGAGAAGCCGATGAGCTTCGCGACACTGCAACAGAGTGGAAACACAGGGCTGAGGAGCTAGAGAAGAGGGCTAATATCGCAGAACGGTATAAGCAGAAAATCGAATCCCTACAGCACGTTGTCAAGGAAGTCCAGAATCTGCGGTTCGAGAAGGGCGAGTTGCAGGACCAAGTCCGGGTCCTCTTGGACCAGCATGAGAAGAGTTCCCGCACCAGGACAGCCGAAGATGAACTGACCAAGATGATCACTCAGTCCGAGCAGCATCTCTGGGATGAGCGGAATCAAAAGACCCAGTTGATGAAGGACTTTGCTGCTCTTGAGGATGAAGTGATTCGCCTGCGGGCCCGACAGAGCCACGACGAGAACTTTATCAAGGATCTTCAGGAGCAGTTGCAGAGCGGTACCACAGCTGAGGGCACAGCACTTGGCATAACTACACTTTCTTCCACTCTTGAGGATGAACTGAACGATGCAGCTACCGAAGACGGTGCCCAAATTAACGTACCACTAGAGTTGTCGCGTCTCAAGGCCGAAAACGACCTGTTGCGCAGCACCGCGGGCTCTGAGAATACAGCACCGCTTCGGCGGGAGCTGGATGAGGAGAAGAAGCAGCGTGCTCACTTGCAGAAATCCTACAACGACACCTTCGAGAGGCTCGCTGTTGCGCAGGACCAGATCGAGGCTTTGATCAACAACATGACCGACGAAGGGTTAGTCAAGGCGGTTGATGAGGCCAATATTCCTGACGGAACACACATACTTACTGGTGACTTTTACAGGAGCAAGGCGTTTATCAATCTCCGTCAAGATCTCATGCAGACTCAATTCGAATTCGAGCAGTCAAAGAAGCGGGAGAAGGACCTTACTGCCCAGGTGGCTGACCAAGGCCGTGATCTGCTTGCTACCAAATCAGAGCTCTCTGCTCTTAGCCACGAGGGTGCTGACGCTATCCAAGAGCTGAAGTCTGCCGATGTTGTCATCATCTCGTCGCTCAAGTCTGAACTCGACCATGCGCGAGAGGCGCTCAGCTACTGCACTGCGGAGCGAGATGCGCAGCAGACGCAACTTGTCCAAGTTCTCCTTGACAAGGACAAGCTCCGGACGACGATCGAAGAGGGTGGACTCTTACAAGATTCCAATCCCGGAGAAGGCGACGTACCTGACGGTGATAAGAAGAGCGAGTTGATTGCGAAACTACGCACTCGACTCCTTGAAAAACGCGGAGTAAGTGGCGGTCTCTTTTCTGTTCTTGCTCATGGCGATTCTCTGGAGCCAGTGCCCCCGAAAAGCCGTTCGCCTGGGAGGACGGCCCTGTCTATATTGAAGCGTTGTCTCTCGTGGCCTCTTCGGCCAGGGGCACCCAAGATCAAAGTCGACTTGGAGGAAACGACCCGTTCTCGACGGGAGCGTTCCCCCTCCTGGCCCAAGCCAAGGACTTTCCTCCATACCCCAGCCAGCGAACCAGAATCCCCCCCATGTCAGGGACATGTTGAGCTGGATGAAGCCATCCTTTTCTTCACCCCTCTCAAGCGACAGGACACTACCTTCTTTACACACTAGGCTTTGTTGGAGCGCTGTTCGCTGACCAAGTTTTCCCAGCAACTCGAGCGCGCAGAAACGGACAAGATTGACCTCCAACGCAAGCTTAAAGCGGCACACGACGGGGAGGCCGTGGCGGCACAAAAGGTACGTATTGTTTACTTTTCCATAGATACTAAACATGGTTGTTTCCAACAAGTTGCAACTTGGACACATGGTGGTTGCTATCTACATATCCTCGTCGTTGAACGAATCCTCGAACCTGTGACTGACCAACCGTGACAAGGCGGCGAGCGACCAAATCATCCGAAACCTCGAGAGGGAGAACGGCCTCATCGCGACAGCATGGTATGATATCACGAGCCGGCTCCAGAGCAACCACGTCGTTCTACAACGGCGGAACGACGCCCCCAGGAGCTGGCTTAACAAGCAGAGGCAGATGGTCAATGGTCAGTTGCGCTTCCGCGACTCGCTCTACCTCTACTGACCCTCACGTCAGCGACCCCGCGGCGATAGGAATTCGCGGGGTGAGAAGAACAGAACCCCCTGCTGACATGAGGTCGCTCGAGGGGGCGCCTCTCGTTCAGCTACGCAGCTTAGCAGCTTAGGCCAAGGCCAGGCTTGCCTTGCTCTCGCCATATGTGCTCTTTCATTTCGGTAGCTCATCTGCTTGCCGACATGGAGCCATCCGAGACCGTTCTTTTTTTTTTGTTCCATTACCCCCTTATAATCGTAACCTCAAATCTTGGGAAAACAGGGCACTTGTGTGTCCGTACTTCTCCCTCGTTCCTTTATTCAAAAACTGTGTGTCCTTGAAAGCATTGCGAGGGAGCTCGGGGAGTTTCTTTGACAGGGTCATTGCATAGTAGACTGACGGCCAAGAGGATGGATGGATAGCTGCATTCGGAGAGGAAGATGCGTTCTTGATTATCGTTGGTATAGATATGAGGAGGCCGAGAGCCCACTTCAAAGTCATCTCGGGACAATCAATCAAATACAGAGAGGCGTACACAGTTGACTATGTCATGTTTGTTGGTGACGGGTCAAGGACCTGTTGGTGATGCAGTGACGAGAAACGGGACAACTGAGCAGATTATGTGAAATATAAACATCAAAAAGCTCGGAGCTTCAAAATGCCCAACCTTTTTGTTTGCTTGAAAGTAGCAGTAAAAATAAAGACAAAGTGTGTGATACATGGCAAAGCGTCGTCGTCTCGGTAGCTTTTTAATCTACACAGGACCCCAAGGCCACCGGGGAAACCCTCTACCGTTAACGCCTCTTTGGCCTGGAGGACTGGACTCCCCTTCTCCCTTTTCGCCCCCCCCCTCGTTTCGTGCCAGTTTGCAGTTCATACCGTTCATATATCCAAGACGCCACCGCCTACTCTTTTTTAATTCTTCGGCGGGGCGTCTCGCCAGCGGCGTGAGGCCAACCAGCTGTGCCGTCTCCTTCGTGTGTGACACCCTCAACTCTAAGCCCTCTTCTCATTGAGGACGTTGAGCATGGACTTCCACACCTGGCCGGGCTCTTGGCTGGCGTCGACGCCGTGCCAGATGCCGGTCTTCTGGTAGTAACCCACGACGGGCTCGGTCTGCTTGTGGTAGGTGACGAGACGATTCTTGAGGGCGGCGGCGTTGTCGTCGCTTCGCTGGATCAGAGGCTCGCCCGTGATGTCGTCCTTCATGTAGTCCTTGGGGGGGTTGAAGGTGGTGTGGTATGAGCGGCCGGAGGCGGGGTGGACTAGCCGACCAGTGATGCGGGCGACGAGGAGCGAGTCGTCAATCTTGAGCTCGACGGCGTGCTGGAGCTTCTGGTTGCGCTCCCTAAGCATGGCGTCGAGGCCCTCGGCCTGGGGGACGGTTCGGGGGAAGCCGTCGAGGATGAAGCTATTAAAGGGGGGCCATATTGTCAGCAGCTGCTTTCTGCGGAATAAAGAGGCCGAGGTAGACCAGGATCCCGACCGAGCACGGAACCTGAAAGAAATTTTGACTCACCCGCCCTGACACTCCTGGTTGTGGTTGAGCTCCTCCCGGATCATGCCAATCATGATCTCGTCGCTGACCAGACCGCCTTGGTCCATAATCTTCTTGGCCTCGACACCGAGGGGAGTCTTCTTGGTGACCTGCGATCGCAGCATGTCACCGGTGGCCTGCGCATCGGGGAGGGGCACGTTAGAAAGGCGAATTCTTGCTGGGGAGGTGTCGCGACGCGAATTGACATACCAGATGACAGCAGGAGAAGCGCTCCTTGATCTTGGGGGCCTGAGTTCCCTTGCCTGTGGGGAGCAGGTCAGCACGGCACTGGGCGGGATATCGCGAAAGCAGACGGGAAAAAATCACTTACCAGCACCGGGAGGGCCGATGAGAATCATGCGGATCTCCTCGGTAGAGACAGCAGAGCCAGTGGCCCGCGCCTCGAGGTTCTTGATGCGCGAGTCAAGAGTGCTGATGACACTCTTGAGCTGCTTAAGCTCATCTTCGACGAAACCCATTGTTGCGACTGCGGGAGAGAGAGGGGACGACTTGGAGGTGTTCTGGCGGCAATTGAGGGGGCAGTTGGAGAGCAGAAGGCGGATTGAAGGCGGCGGCGGCGAGGGTGTTTTGGAGACGAGAAGGCGGAAGGTGAGGCGAGGGGAGACGAGAAGAGGAGAGGGAAAAAAAGCGAGGTTAAAGTCGAGACGGGCGAGAGAAGGGAAATCTTGGTGCGTAGCCGGAGGATGGGAGGTTTTTGGGGGGGAGCTTGGGTCGGCGGTGATTGGCCCGATGCAGGCGGTTTGTACTGGAAGGCGATGGATGGGGGTACACCCCTGTCCGGCATGGATCCATGGATGGATGCTGGGGATACGCCTCACGGCCTGAGCGCCAGTGAGCGCGGCTTTTTTACCCGTAGGTACAGTACGGGAAATGTCTGTGCTTGATTGTTGTAGACGAGGTCGAGTTGCTGGGAAAGGAAGTGCTGAATTGTGCTGTCAAGGTCACGATATTGTAGCGTGACGGGTGCTGGGGTCTATGTCAATGTCAACAACTGTACAACCTCAAAAAGCTGCGTCTTTCGGCCTACAGAAAAAGGCAGTAAATGCCCATATAATTACTCGGCAGAGTGATACTGTAACAGGTAAGGTACCTCCCCTTGGCTACGTACTACCTACCTACGCAAGACCCCCCATCCATCCCGTTGCTGCCGCCGGTACTCGGTACGGCTCCGGCGCAATCGAGACCACCACCTGTTCGTGACCTGACCAAGCTCCAACTATCACACTCTTGGCTTCTAATTGCCCCTTCTGGACTATGCGATAAATACGGTGAACTGTCCAGCACGCGATATAAGCAATCGCATATGGAGACGGGGGCGTTATTCGACCTGCGAAATAAACCCGCACCATTCTCGCCATTCGGAATTGCTTCAATTCACACAGCCGCCGCGCAACCTAGGGTAGGTAGGCTGAAAGGAAGCTCCTCGTCCGGAACATGTCCGTCGTCGAGATAGGCCCCCCGTTGCGAAACCATGGTCATATTGAAATCGGTGGCCAATCGAAACCGACGGGCGGCATCAATCGCGAATCTCAATCGCTCGAGGCTGGCTACGTAGTGACGGAGTTTGCTCGGTCATCAGGGCCGAGGCTCAAAGGGCTGGGATGCCACGGTCCCTTGATCCGAACAAGCAAGCACCGCCAATCCCATACAATGGATGTCGCACTCTGGCGCTCGTCGGTCAAACACCTTCCTCTGGCACGGCCACAGTCCGGCCGGCACATACGTAGCCTTTGCAATGGCTCACTCACCACGGGCTGGAGCGAGCGCAAGGGCCACTGACCCGGTAGTCAACATATGCCGGCCGTCATCGCCCTGTTGCCGCCGCGTGCCAACGTAAATAACTACCTATTCCAGTAGTACTGACGCCGCGCTCTCGTTGGCCGCTCGACGTCTTGCGCACACGCGTAGGCGTGCCCATAGCCGGCTTCGACGAGGACCCCAATTCGTTCCCCTTCGACGTTAGCCTCCATCTTTCCGCTGCCCCCAAGAAATAACCCGAACCAAGGCTACCAAGACTGAGAATTGTCTGCGAGTTGCCGCACCTACATCTCGATAGCGTACCTAGAGCTCAATGCTGGACCCTGCTTGAGGCTTGCCTCCCGGGCGTCTGCTCTCGCCCGGGCTGCTGCTAACAATTGCGTTCGTGGACAGAGTAGGTAGGTAGCACTCTCCGGTTGGCGCCGAGGTCAAGGTGAGCGTGCCGGTTGGTGGATACACCTCACTCAACATTTGGCCACTTACCCAAAGTAGAATATCCGGGATGAGCGAAGTCGGTTCAAGAAAGGAAATGCCCCCAACCAGTTGCTTGCCATGACCATGCCAGATAGTTATCCAATAACTTGGGTAATAGCCTTTGTGGGAAGCCCCAAGAGCGTGAAGTGCTCAAACTCGGATGCATACCTCAGACAAAACACGGCAAGTGTGAGTCTCCAGCCGAATACCACTCACCGAGGCAATGATGTCAGACCAATGCACAGTCAACAAAGAAGCCACGCCGCGTTCCCAGCCATCGTCACTCCAACAAGACCAACTGTTGTGTCAATGGCCTATGCTCTCTCTTGATGCATGTCGCTGCTCCATGTGGCTTGACTGTGGCTCAAATCTCAAAGCGCACGTGACGTGGCGTCGCGAGGCTCGAGCTTTGATCCATCAATCAGCCTGGCCCAATCGGGAGCTAAGCTTCCCTCTCCAAGAAGGCAGCCTCAAGACTACGTACGTGCGACCACAATAATCACTGCATCAACATCTCGACTCTGTCTTCAACCTCGCCGCGCCCGCACGACAGACAGAGATCGCGCACCGAATTCAAATATTCCCTCAGATACGCATCCGTCGCAATAACTCCTCGACGACATAGCCACGATGCCCGCCACAACAGCAGAAACGCTCTCCCTCGTCACTCGAAACGTCACCGTTGCGCCCCTCGTTCTTCTTTCCGCGGTCGACCACTACAACCGAACCACTTCTACCAAGACAAAGCGACGTGTGGTGGGTGTGCTGCTGGGCCAGAATGATGGCAAGGATGTGAGAGTATCCAACAGCTTCGCTGGTGCGTTGCCCCGGTGTCATGGAACGGCAAGGTGACTGGCGCTTACAACGATGCTGCAGTTCCCTTTGAGGAAGACGACAAGGACCCCTCAGTGTGGTTCCTCGACCACAATTATGTCGAGTCGATGAACGACATGTTCAAGAAGGTCAACGCCCGAGAGAAGTTGATAGGCTGGTACCATACCGGCCCCAAGCTGCGCGCATCCGACCTGGAGATCAACGAGCTCTTCAAGCGCTACACACCCAACCCCCTCCTCGTCATCATTGACGTGCAGCCCAAGGAGTCGGGCGTCCCTACAGATGCTTACTTTGCTGTTGAAGAGATCAAGGATGTGCGTCATGAACCGTGCCCAGCGACTAGCTCGTCCAGACTGACATGACTTAGGATGGTACAACCACCTCGCGAACGTTTGTTCACACCCCCTCGATCATCGAGGCCGAGGAGGCAGAAGAGATTGGTGTCGAGCATCTGCTAAGAGATATCCGCGACGTTGCTGCGGGAACCCTATCCACACGAATCACCAACCAGCTGCAATCGCTCCAGGGTCTACACCTCCGCCTGCGAGACATTGGGGCCTACCTTCAGAAGGTCCTCGACAAGCAATTGCCAGTCAACCATGCGATCCTGGGCAACCTGCAGGATGTCTTCAACCTGCTCCCCAACCTCTCCTCGACCGAGGGAGACAGCAAGTCGGGCGCCGGCGAGCTCTCATATGCGATGAGCATCAAGACCAACGACCAGCTCATGGCTATTTACCTGAGCAGTCTGATACGCGCCATCACGGCATTCCACGACCTGATCGAAAACAAGATCCAGAACCGGCAACAGCAGGAGGACAAGGAGGCCAAGAAGGATGAGACCAACGGCAAGGACGAGAAGAAGGAGGGTGCCAATGGCGCCGGCGAGGCCAAGGAGGGCGGCGACAAGGACAAGGAGAGCAAGGAGAACAAGGAGGCAAAGAAATAAGAGAGGAAGCGAAATGACTCTGTAGAAGGGCATAGATTTGGGTGCAGAGGCTGTCTGGCGTCTGGTGGAGGGACCGCGGCGGTATCTGCCAAGGGTTAAGGCAAAGCGCCTTTTGTACATTGATCACATCAAACCGGGGTTTAGAGGACGGAACAATGATAATCTGCCGGACATCACCCTAACAGTAACGCATTTCTGGCATTGCTAGAATGGCCCGTCTCACAAGTCTGCCACAATGCCTGCCATCTCGTCCCTCGATATCTCTCGCTCCTCGACATATTGGCCTAGTATCGCCGACCACCTATCGACAAGTAGGCAAGCGAGCAAGTGCTTGCAGCAAGGCGGTACATCGCCGCATGCGTTTAGACTCATCCCGCCAAATGACCACTCGTCATCTCGCGACGGACACGGCGTCTGTTCCGCTGATGGTACGGGATGACTAGGGAAAGCATCAAAGGTGAAGCTCGCGCAGGAGCAGTTCCACGCATTGAGGTGAACAACGTATCGCTTCGACGAGAGTGAAAAGTCGCGAGTGCGGCGGGAGAGCGTCGAAGCGAGTGAGCGCACGGTAAAGATGTCGTCCTTTGGTTTACTCGGAGCGATCAAGTCTCGAGATACTGGTTCTCCATCTCCATTGTCCGGTTGTTCATCCTGCGTCGCAGAGTATGTTCGCACTAGTCGAGCCACAAGGCCCCGATCAAGAAGATCTAGAGCTGGCAGGAGGAGATTTGGAAAGAGAACGTGTAGTGTGAGGAGGAGAGGGCGCTGTGAGGGTGGGATTGCCTGGAGGGGAGATGTGGACGGCGGTTGAGCGGGCGGAGGCGGCTGTGACGATGCGGCTTCGCCGGCGCTTGTCGACGGTGCGATATCGGAGATGGAGGTTATGAGGGTTGTTGCGAGCTGGCGATGAGAAGGGAGAGGCTCCATTGCCTTGATCTTCGTTACATGGCTAAGTGAGGGTGAAGAGTAAGACTTTTGACTTGACAGTTGAGATGGTGTGTGGGCTGTGATGACTTGGTCGTCTCTAATGGGGGAGCCTAGCAACTTGAACAACCACTAATAGTGACAAAACTTAGTAACGCGATATTGAGGATGCTTTGTTCATGATTATTTTTATTTTTATTCTTGCCTTTTGGATGTTTCATCCATACTTTTGTTTATACAGCCCTGGGCGGTCCCATCTATGATCCTCACAGCACAAGGTATGATACACTAAACCAATCGCTCCGCCATTCACGTACTCATTTACCTTTTCCTTTCCTTTTCTCATCATTCAATACCTGGCTGCACATATCAAATCCACTCCTTGGGATCCCGCAGGACCTCCACCAGGCGCTGCTCCCTGCTCTTAGGCTCGGGCTCGTGCATGTACTTCCAGCTCGCCGTCAACGGCAGGCTCATGAGGATGCTCTCGACGCGCGAGCCGGGCGTGTTGAGGCCAAACGCCGTCCCGCGGTCGTGCACCAGGTTGAACTCGACGTACTTGCCCCGGCGCAGCTGCTGCCACTCCTTCTCCTTCTCGTTGAAGGGCATGTCCTTGCGCTTCTCGACGATGGGCACGTACGAGGGGAGGAAGGACTTGAGGCAGTCCTGGATAAAGGCGAACGTGTTCTCCTGGTCGCGCTCGCTCTCGTCGAGGTCGTCAAAGAAGATGCCGCCGATGCCGCGGCCCTCGCCTCGGTGCTTGTTGAAGAAGTACTCGTCACACCACTTCTTGAAGCGCGGGTAGTAGTCCTTGTCGTGGGCGTCGCAGGCCGACTTGAGCGTCTTGTGGAAGTGGATGGCGTCTTCGTCGAACAGGTAGGACGGGGTCAGATCGCTGCCGCCGCCGAACCACCAAGCCTGTGATGTGCCGTCGGGGTTGGCCGTCTCAAAGTATCGGTAGTTGAGGTGGACGGTCGGGGCCATGGGGTTGTAAGGGTGTAGGACCATGCTGAGGCCGGCGGCGAAGAAGTCGAGGGACTCGACATTAGGGTCGAGCGTCTTGTGGTTGGCGCGCATCTTCTCAATGGCGGGCTTGGGCAGGGAGCCGTAGACGACGCTGACACCGAGGCCGGCCTTCTCAAAGACATTGCCCTCCTGCAGGACGCACGTAGTACCACCCCCGCCGTTTGGGCGCTCCCACTCGTCCTTGCGGAACTTCTTGCCGTCTACTCTCTCGAGCTCGGCGACGATCAGGGCCTGCTGCTCTCTGATGAACTTTTCCATGCGGAGGCGCATGGGCGAGTCCTCGGAAACGCCCGACTCGCGCTTCTTCTGAGCATCACGGTCGGCGAGGGTGGCCGGATCGAGACGGAGGGGTTCAGTTTCGGCCTGGGCGAGGCTCTGCATCAGCAATTGACCCTCCTGAGAGGTCCCTCGTGAGGACATACCATCTTGTAGGCGAAGGGGGCTATGACGCCAAGGGCAACAGCGGCCAGCCACAACGAGGAGGAATTGGAGGGTGAAGCGGTTCGGGGAGCTCGAGAACCGGCAGAGCTAGACAGCCAGCGTCTCGTAGAAGCGAATTGACTCTGGGAGAAGCGTGTAGAGGGAGATGTGAGATGCGCAGCAAGGCGCTGGACCGGCCGCCTGGCAGCCATGACCTATATATCAAGCGGCAGAGCAAGGCCGAGCAGCTGGGATGGGAAAAAATGTGCCGAAAATCAGGTGGTTGCTAGGCTTGAATGTGAGGCCACCAGCGCCAGAAGCCGGGGTGTTTCAGAGGGAGCGACAGAGTTTGGTTGGCTTCAATTCGCGGTTTGGGCCGATTGGGACTCGGGTGATGGTCAGAATCGAATGTTTGGCAATTGGCTTCTCTGGAGGAGTTCTCGACCCTGGGAGCGACGCTGGGGCCGGCCGGCGGAATCGGCTGACGGGGTGCCGAGAGCGGTAAAGCCAACGCACCACTCGGAGGTACTTGAGCTTTGTACCTCCGGATTGCTCTGTTTCTGTCAAATGCTTCTCCGGACTCCCGGTTTTCTGAGATGTCTCGTCTTCTAGATACTCGAGCATCCTTCTATGGCATGTGATCTATCCCGTGACCTTGAGGTTGGGCTTCATGTAAGCCGTTCAACCCCTGGTAAGAACGCATTGTTCCCTCTGAAGGCACCGAGGGGCGGGGACAGTGCGCCAACCTTGTTTGCCTTTTTGCTTCCCACCGCGATGGCCAACCCTTTCTCGGTGACGGACTGGGTTTGTTGGGCAAAGCTGGTTCAGACATCCAATGCAAGGAGGGAATGTGCTGCATGCAGACAGGGGGAGCCGCCAAGTGTGTGAGTGCCCGAGCAGGCAAACTACGAGAATACCTGTACTCCGTACATACAAGAATCACAGTATGTACAAACACTTCTTACAGGGAGGGGGCTTCAGGGATTGGGTCCGAGTGACCTGCAGAAAACAAACCTTTTGTTACTGATACATACTTTTTACAAGTAGATGTTTCCAGCATGCACAGCAGAAGCATCAAAGCAGTCGCTGACGAATGGCGTAATCTTCTTTTTTATGTTTTTTTGTGTTTAAGAGCCGCAAGCTCTCCCGATCTGTCCTTTCCTGGATAGGCAACCACGATGAACAGGTCTGCCCCTTGGCGTCAAGCTTGTGATGGGCTTGAAAATGAGAGCTGTGTGAGAAAGAGAGAAAGGAAAAAAAAGAAAGACCTCCTCCATGTCGATTCCCTGTCAGCTGGCATTCGTGATTTGTTCAGCAGCGATTCACGTCACGTCACGACCCTGTGACGAGACAGTGCGACGCCTGACTTGCTGCTCCCCCGCCATCATTGCCTCGCGGGGCCTCTTGTGATTCACCGACCTTGGTGGCGCTAAACTACTTTTGGGATAGACCGGCGGCCCCGCGCGCGCCTGCCTCTCCCTGTCACTCACTGCCCGCCTGTCCTGCTGCCACCTGGGAAAGAGAGCCTGGCCGCCTGCCTGCCTGCCCTGGCGCCCTCCGCCTCCCGCTGCCTCCGCTTCTTGCTGCTGCTGCCTTCTTCTGCCTTTCTCTCTGGCCGACCGCTTATCTGTGCCGTGCCACCTTTCAGGCTCTGTGACTCTCTTTCTCATTCTTCTTCTACCTGACGCAAGCCGATCGCAACCTAGGCTCTTTTCTTCCATCCATCCCCATCTCCATCTCTCCTCCCCCATTTTCGCAACCTCCATTTGCGTAACTGGCCAGCCAAGCTCTACTCGCAACGAGATCACACTTACCGCCTCCGATCTTATCAATCATCCACCATGCGCAGCAAGTTCAAGGACGAGCACCCCTTCGAGAAGCGCAAGGCCGAGGCCGAGCGCATCCGACAGAAGTATGCCGACCGCATTCCGGTATGTCGTCTTTCCTGCTGCATTTCTTTGGCTTCCATCTCGGCTGCGACTACGAGAGACTGGCGAGGGCATGCGCGGGGTCACCGCCCTGCGTCGTCACGTCAGCTTCATCGCCGCGACTGACGGACGCCTTTGAGGAATCGACTGCTGACAAAAAGCGCTGAATAGGTCATTTGCGAAAAGGTCGAGAAGAGCGACATCGCGACTATCGACAAGAAGAAGTACCTGGTCCCCGCCGATTTGACTGTTGGCCAGTTCGTCTACGTCATCCGCAAGCGAATTAAGCTGTCACCCGAGAAGGCCATCTTCATCTTCGTCGACGAGGTCCTTCCCCCTACGGCCGCTCTTATGAGCAGCATCTACGAGGAGCACAAGGATGAGGACGGGTATGTCTCCTGCTGAACCGCTTGGGAAGGAATTTGTTGCTGACATGTTCGCGTACAGTTTCCTCTACATCACTTACTCTGGCGAGAACACCTTTGGTGACGCGTAAGAGCAAGTCTTGTTGGATCGCTGCTCAGGTCTACGTCGAGAATGATGAAGGCGTTTAGGTTGTATTGGGTGACCTTGTTTTATTGAATGGTACTGGTTATTGTACTCTGTTTTCGAGCCGGGATATCGGGATGCAAGAGAGCCCCGCATTGCTCTGCATCTCGACGCGATCTGTCTAGCTTTGTTGGTATTCTACCAGCGCGACTGGAACGAGGACTGCAAGTTGGTAGTGAATATCAAGCCTGCTGCCCGAAAGAATTAATTCTCGTCCTCGTGATCACCTGTATTCCACTTCTCGTCTCCTTGGTAACAGCTTTTCTTTGTAAGTCTGCCCAAGATTTATTACGCCGAGTTTAGGCTTATAGAAATAATACCAATCTGGCTTGAATAAATAAGAGTTATATGAGATTTGTTTTCTTATTGAATTATTATTTAAATAATTAAGTTATTTATTACAATCTTTCCATCTTTTATATATCATAGAGTGATATAGAGAGAAGTACTTGTTATTCTTATAACTTAATAACCCTGACTAAGTACCTAGGACATGGCCGGGCGCTGGGGCGAATTTAAGCCCCCTGGTTAATAAGTGGCCTGCACTTTCGGTATCGTACCCGCCTCTTCGCGACAAAGTGAAGCGCATCACCGCATCACTTCCTTATTGCCTACACAACTCAAAGCTTCAACGAGCTCTCAAGGCCATCATGTCTCATATGCCGCGACCGCAGAGCAGACAACGGGATCCACCTCCCGCCCTTTTCCTCCATCCCTCTCCTTCAGCCTCCAATGCCTCTCTACCAAATGCTCCACCGCCTAGTGTTCCCTTTCTGGGCCAGTCAAGCCTGATGCCTGGCGACCGCTCAAATGTTGAGCGTGCACCTTCTGTCCGTTCTGGAACTGTTCTCACACCGAGTCCCCAGCGGCCTGGCCTCTTCCCCGCGGAAAGCACTCGAGCGACTGGTGACCGGACTGACCTCTTGTGGTCTGAGATGCAAGCAACTCTCGAGGACGTTGAACTTTCAGCATCTGGGGGAACGCACGTGTTTGGACCCGATCATGACCGCAAGCTGGCTGATCTAAGAGCCGCCCAGATTGCGCTCGCTCAAGCCTGGGCGAGGAGTGAAGCAGATGATGTGATAGAGACGGCGCAGCACGACCATGCCTCCATGGCCAGCGAAGAGGTTCGGAACTTGAAGGCAACGCTGGGCGAGAACTCAAAGTCGGGTCCTGATGGGACGGACGGAGGAAAAAGCACGGCTAGGAGCAGCAGCATCCCGCGTCCGAATAGCAGCGGGACAGGAGTCGAGGGGCTCGGCGACAAGCTGGAGGAAGAGACGGAGGTGGATATTCTACTTGCGCGGAAGAGGAGGGAGGCCAACGATCGGTATTTCCAGCGGGTCAACCAGGGAGTCATCGACGTCGTCACGCGTCTGGAGGATGTTGCTCTTGCTATGAGGGCTGTGGAGCAGGAAAGTAAGGAGGTATGGAATGAAACCGAGGGTGTCCCTGGAATCATGAGGGCATGAGTGCGTGCATGGTGGAGTGGGTGAAGCCGACAGGAGTGTCATATTGCTTGCTCAGGTCGGTGGTTTGGTTGTGAGGAGGCGCGGTCGTCATAATTGGTGAGTAGCTGTCAAGTCTGTATAGCAATTAAGATGCGTAATCCGCTGAGTCTGATTTATTGGCAAGAATGCGATGGTGATTGATGGTGCTGAGGGCATTCAGGCTGGGGATCTTGTTGCGTTACACCGACTGGCCTGGACGGTGGGGAACATCATGACTGGAGGGTGATACCACCGATGCAGCACCCGAGACACAGAACATGCCTCGGGCAACATATGGCTCACCTATTCGTTCTCTAGTCGTGTTATATCACTTTGATGCGAGAAGGAATATAAGCTTGAGCCTTCCGCTCTGTATCACGGAGGCGCTGGCTTGGCGGTGGTGGAGAATCACCACGGGAACTGCTTCGTAAACGCATCTGTCCATGTATGTACCAGCGAAAGCAGTGCACGGTGCTCAAATATACGAAAAAGTGCGATCTGGACCTTTGGAAGCCGTCTTTCTATTTTAAGCTGTGCTCATATGGTTGGTTGGGCTGCATCTTCTTTTTCGAATCTCAGGTCTGGTTTCACTACGCGCCAGCTGCTCGAACCACCAGCGGTTGTCATGACAGCCAATCATTTCACACCAAGCGGCCCAAACGGCGACCTCTTTCGATACACAAGGCGCTTCGCAAAATTGCAGTCTGACTGGGATTCTCGAGGTCCGATCACTGAAAGAGGGTTTCTACTGTCATGAGATATTCTCGCCATCAATAGCTCAGTCCGTCAGTCCTGAGGTGGGATAGTGTTGGCTCCCCCTCCAAATGACGTCACGTTACCCAAGACCAGAAATTTAAGCTTGATTCATGACTAAAGAACGACTCTTTTTCGCCGCAGAACCCAAAGTTTCAGAATCTGCAAGGCGATGATCAGAAACACGAGATGCTCTTGTTCCAGAAAAAAAATCCTGTTTCGATACAAGCCCGTATCCATTCAGACTTGCCAAGTGGCGGCCTCTGACGGTTTCTTTGGA
Organism: Fusarium illudens; assembly: GCA_013623515.1. Classification (NCBI taxonomy): domain Eukaryota; kingdom Fungi; phylum Ascomycota; class Sordariomycetes; order Hypocreales; family Nectriaceae; genus Fusarium; species Fusarium illudens. The sequence continues at coordinate 101,008 of JABFEX010000096.1, forward strand.
CGAGATCAGCGGCTGCTAGCCACGTGAACCCTTGTCGCCAAAGGACCCTGGCGTGGAGGGGAACGGGGACGACCCTTTCAGCCGTTGACCCTTTTTAGCAGCCCTTCCGGGGTGGCTAGGACCAGGGACCAGGGGTTTCAGGCGCTGGACAAAGGCTTGATTGGACGTGAGGCACGCACTCTTCAACATGACATCCTGGTCCGCTGCCGTGAAAACGTTCACCACCACAGGTTGTGTTGGAGATGATCCTATCCGTTTAGCATCTGGCGCCTCTCTGTTTCTTGAGAAACCCTGCTCTTGCCAGTCAAATATGTGATGGGTCTCGGTGCTATTCATCCATCTTCGCATACTGCAGTCGGTCACGGCCACCATTATGAGAGAGAGGGCAAGATGCACGGAGGGGGGGACCAGCTGGCAATGGCGTCACTCTCTCCCAGAAATCAAGATGCGCACGTCGTCTTCCTATCAGTTAAAATGCCTTGCCCGTCGCTGCCGGTCCTGATGGCGAGACCTTTTTGGAACGGTGGGCACGCCATTCACGACAATCACTCCGTGGTGTTTTTTTCCCCCTTGCTCATCTCTGCGTGAGTCACTTGTTATATATCTACGCTTCACTTCGCACCCCATTCACTTGGAGGCTGCCTATGCTGGATGCTGTGATATTGTGTCTCTTCTGATTTGTGCAAGTTTGTTCCTTTTTCTTTTTCGGAGCGACCTCTGGGGTATAACAATCCATCCTTGCTTGAGGCGGCTGGGCCACTCAAAGCGACAAGTCAAACAACGATAGCCCAGTTAACAAAACCAACCTCTCCTCGTTCTATTAGAAACAGTCAGCTCGGGAGACGTCAGCCTCGGACCGGTTTGAGCGGCCAGCCCGTTCTCTGCGCTCTTGGCTCAGTTTGAAGGTGTCTCTGCTCAGACGTCTGACTGCGTCGTGAGTGGCCACCGGTGCTGGGCGGGCGCTTAGCTCAACTCACTTTTCAAGCTCTAAGCGCCAGCCGCTCAAAGACGACGAAGGGAATCTGAGGGCGTCTCTGAGCTGGATTCCTATTTGGGGAATTCTCATTCACTGGAGGCTCCAATAGTGGAGTTGACCCCCCCGGGGTAAGTGTGCAGTGCCTTACAGCCGCCCACCTCGATTCAGTTCACTTATTGTCTTTGCTCCCCTCCTATTGTCCTATTGTCCCATATCCTTTGCTCTCTCTCTTACACGTACACAATTGCTCCCCCTCCCTCATTCAGCACAATAAACAAGATCAATATGGAATCATAGAGTCTAGATCGGGAAATCTTTTGCTCACGGCCGTTGCTTTTCCTTTGTCCCATTTCTTTCATCTTTCTGCTGTCGACTTCTTTGTCAAATTAATCCTCGTCCTTCCTCCGTGTTAATCAGGGATTACTCGAATATTGGACTTCGTCCTCTGCCTTTCTTCTACTTCTTCTCTCTCTTCTCTACTTTCACATACTTGATCCTTCAGAGATACCAACAATCATAGATTCAACAACATGTTCTCCTCGCGGAAACAACCCGACGACCCGCCGGTCTACCCGGCCGTCCCCAACTCCCTCCGGACAGAGTCATTCGAAATGGCCGAGATGCGAAAGGTCCAGGAAGCTAGAGCCGACACTGCTCCCTCCGTTACTCCCTACCTCAGCCTCCGTTCCAGACTCTCTCAGATATGGATGAATCGCTGGACGATCCTCCTACTTCTGGTCCTGATCCGAGTTGTCATCCTCATCGCCGACCTCAACGACAATGTCGGGGATGCCAGAACCAAGGCCCTCTCGGCCTGCACCAAAGTCGAAGATGTTGGAAGCGCCATGGCCTCCATGCCTCACTACCTGTCACGGGGCGTCAACGAGCTTGCAGCCTCTGGAATCGAAAAGTCTGTCGACGCCATGGTGTACATGCTCGACCTCATCATCGTCGGCGTCCAGAACCTCATCATCTTCTACATCAACTTCCTCACTGCCACCTACGTCTGTCTCATCACAGCCATGGTCCACGGCAGTCTCGGCGTCGTGGCCAACGTCACCGAGGATGCCACCAAGGCGTTCAACAAGATCATCGACAAGGTCACCAAGGAGATCGAAGACATTGCCGGAGACCTCGAAGATGGCATTAATAAGGTTACTGAGGGCATCGAGGACTCCGTCTTTGGCGATCTGATCCCCGACATCCCCAAGGTCAACTTCAAGGAGCCCATCGAAGACCTCAAGAACTTTGACCTCAACTCCACAGACTTCGTCTCGGACGTTCGCCAGCTTGAAGAGGACCTCCCCGATTTCCGAGAGGTCCAGAACATGACCGAGGAGGCCATCTCTAAGCCTTTCAGCTTTCTTCGCAAGGCCCTCAACGAAACCTACAGCGGCTACAAGTTCGATCGGGATGCATTCCCCCTTGCCCAGAAGAAGCAGCTGACCTTTTGCTCCGAGAACGACGCTCTCAACGAATTCTTCACTAACCTGTTTGAGCTCATCGCCAAGGCCAAGACCATCTTCATCGTCGTCCTTGTCCTCCTGGCCCTGGCCGCCATCATCCCCATGGCCTGGCTCGAGATCAAGCGCTGGCGACGACAGCAGCAGCATGCGCGTCTCATTGCTAAGAACCAATTCGACTCCATGGACGTTGTCTACATCGCCTCCCGCCCCATGACCGCGACCTGGGGAATAAAGATCGCCTCGCGCTTCAAGGGCAAGAAGCAGATCCTGGTGCGGTGGTGCATCGCCTACGCCACCTCGGTGCCGGCCCTGTTCGTCCTGTCTCTCGCGGTTGCCGGCTTCTTCTCGTGCTTCTGCCAGTACCTCCTCCTCAAAGCCGTTAGAGACGAAGTCCCTGCCTTGGCTGATCAGGTTGGCGCCTTTGCCGATGACGTGGTGCAGAGCCTGGAGAGCGTTTCTGATGAATGGGCCACCGGTGCCAACGGTGTCATCAAGGGCCTCAACGACGACATCAACCACGACGTTCTCGGCTATGTCACTAACGCTACGGATGCCGTCAACGACACCCTCAACACGTTCCTCGAGACCATGGATGATGGCCTCAACGCGGCCTTCAAGGGTACCATCCTTCTCGACCCCATCAAGACGGTCCTGCACTGTGTCATCGGCATCAAGATCGAGAGCGTGCAAAAGGGCCTCACTTGGGTGCACGACAATTCTCATGTCAACTTCCCTCTCTTTGACAACAACACATTCAGCATGGGCGCCAAGGACTCGGTTGATGGTGACTCGGATCTTAACACGTTCCTTGCATCCCCGTCGAGCGTCACTACGGATGAGGTCACGGGGGCTGTCAAGTCCGTCACGGACTGGCTCTACAACAGCCTGATACAGGACGCCCTCATCTCCACCGGCCTGCTGCTCCTCTACGTCCTCGTGGTGCTCGTAGGCGTAGTGTGGACACTGGTTGGCATGGTCTCGCCTGACAAAGGCCGCGCTGAAGGTGGCATGCGTTACACCGGAGAAGACCGACCAAACCCCAGCCCCCGGATCGGACATCAGGACGAGACAAACCCCGGCGGCGTGATGCACTTTCCTCGATTCGGGTCCTCCTCAGGCGAGGAAGAACACTACAGCAAGGCGCCGAGCGGAGGGAACGAAAAGCTCGTGCCCGGCGCAACAGGGGGTCGTGCGACGCAGGTCGAGGGCAACCAGAGAAGCAGCTCCTACGGCTACCTCGACTCGACAAGCGGCAAGTACTAGGATATCTGGAGCCCATTGACCGGTTGAAGGGAGGGGGGAAAGAGGGAAAGGGAGGCGTCAAGATTCTTTGTTTCCTTTGTTGCAGTTTTCCCCGCTACTCCCGGTCTGGGCTGGACCTTGAGCCGGAAGAGAGACTCTCCCTATTGTTCTGACTGCATGAAGTGACGAGGGAGGGGTCATGATGACATTTTTTGCATGGATGGGCGTTGATAATACTTTGGAATCGGAGGCAACTCGAATCTTTCTGGTCATTTTCATTTGTTTCGAAGGGAGGACATTGAACAGTTGGTTTCCGTGTCAAGGGGTTGATGATCCCGAGTCTGGCTTCGCGCGGGTCTGCACGCATTGTAGTCACGATGGCAACCAGATTGTTCCTAGCCCTAGATTGAGACAAGAATAACAAACTGATGGCTACACTTGTGGGGTTGTGCATGCTGTGGTGATGTCGCGTGTAAGTGATGTTAGTGAGCGGCGGGAATGCTCGGAGTTGCTTGGTGCATGCACAATCCTCCGAACGTGCATGATCCAAGGGATGACGTCCATCTCCAAGCAATGAATCATGCTGACCGTAAGATGAACCGGCTAATTCATGCCCATTCGACGCCCACGTAAACGTGTGTTTTTGGTGAATCCCCATGTCTCGAAGCTGTCCGGAGCTGTCATGATGACTGCCGCTTTAGGCAAGTCCGGGGCCGGAGTGGGGTAGATTGATGCCCGCTGCAGGGCGGAGTGCGGGCGGAATATGCAGGTGCAGGCGAGGTGCAGGAAGGAGCGGCAGCGGCAGGAGCTAATCGAGCCAAAAGTGTGGCAGAGAGCATTCTTCCGGAAATCGGGTGGCGCAAAAAAGTCGCCCTCCAGAGAAAGTCACAAAGGAAAACTCCAGCTCGTTGATTCGCTTCCCGACAATTTTCCCCCTTCTTCCCCTTTTTCTTCTTAAAAGGAAGCCTCAAGGCCGACGAAATCTTGGAGTCTACAAGTCAAAGAAGCAAACGACAAAAAGACACTCGATCATAACCATGGAGGCTATTCGACAAACTTTCCAGCGCTGCAAGTCGCAGAACAGGGTCAGTTCACCCTCCAGTTGCCCCTCCGCGGGGTAAACGAGAAGACTCACAACTTTTTTTCTACTGGGAGCCATCATGGATCGACAATACTGACAATGGGTTGGATATAGTCTGCTCTTGTATCATACGTCACTGCTGGTTATCCCAAGCCTGAGGACACCCCCGATATCCTCCTGGCTTTGGAAAAGGGTGGTGCCGGTGAGTGCCTCTGGTCCGAATGACGTTGCGATTTTTGCGCTGATCAGATATAGATATTCTTGAACTCGGTGCTCCCTTTACCGACCCAATTGCCGACGGCCCGACCATTCAGACTGCCAACACGGTTCGTACGATACTCGTTATAACATCAATGGGCGGAAATTGACTTGGTGTAGATTGCTCTTCAAAATGGCGTCACGATCGAGTCGACCCTCGGCATGGTCAAGGAGGCCCGATCCCGCGGCCTGAAGGCTCCTGTTCTGCTCATGGGCTACTACAACCCCCTTCTTAGCTACGGCGAGGAGCGACTGCTCGAGGATTGCAAGACTTCCGGTGTCAATGGCTTCATCGTCGTCGACTTGCCTCCCGAGGAGGCCATCTCCTTCCGAAAGCTCTGCAACAAGGGCCAGTGAGTTGAGCCACAGAATAGAACCTGGACATTGACGCTGATTTGAATACTCTAGCCTTTCCTACGTCCCCCTCATCGCCCCCGCTACTTCTGATACCCGAATGAAGATTCTCTGCCAGCTGGCCGACTCGTTCATCTATGTCGTCTCAAGAATGGGTGTCACTGGCGCTACCGGAACTCTCAACGCGAACCTCCCTACTCTTCTCGAGCGAGTTAAAAAGTATAGCGGCAACAAGCCCGCTGCTGTTGGATTCGGTGTCAGCACCCGTGAGCACTTCCTGAGCGTTGCTACTCTCGCCGACGGTGTCGTCGTTGGCAGCCAGATTATCACAACCATCAAGAACGCTGAGCCTGGCCAGGCCCTCGCCGACATTGAGAAGTACTGCGCCTATCTGTCGGGTCGCGACTCGGAGGAGAACACCCGGGAGGTTGGCCTTGTCGAGGCGGTCGCCGGAGCCAGGGAGCCAAGCGGAGACAATGTTACTGTCGAGGCAACTGTGACGGACAACGACATCAGCGCCGAGGAGGACAGCGCTCTGGTGGCTCAACTTGCCGCTCTGCACGGCAAGATTCCCGAGCGATTCGGCGAGTTCGGTGGTCAGTACGTTCCCGAGAGCTTGATGGACTGCCTGTCACAACTAGAGGACGGATTCAACGCCATCAAGGACGACCCTGCTTTCTGGGAGGAGTATCGGTCTTACTTCGAGTACATGGGGCGACCTGGCCACCTGCACCTGGCTGATCGTCTGACTGAGCACGCTGGCGGCGCCAACATCTGGCTCAAGCGTGAGGATCTGAACCACACTGGTAGCCACAAGATCAACAACGCCCTGGGACAGCTCCTCCTGGCCCGAAGACTTGGAAAGACTCGCATTATCGCCGAGACAGGTGCTGGCCAGCACGGTGTTGCTACCGCCACTGTTTGCGCCAAGTTTGGTATGGAGTGTACCGTGTACATGGGCGCTGTAAGTCTCCCCGTTTCGGACGCATTGATTCAGTGACTAACAAATCTGTAGGAGGATGTTCGACGACAGGCTCTCAACGTCTTCCGTATGCGACTACTCGGCGCCAAGGTTGTCGCTGTCGAGGCTGGAAGCAGGACCCTCCGAGACGCCGTTAACGAGGCCCTCCGCGCCTGGGTCGTTGACCTCGAGACTACTCACTATATCATCGGCTCTGCCATCGGCCCTCACCCCTTCCCCACCATCGTGCGGACGTTCCAATCCATCATCGGCAACGAGACCAAGCAACAGATGATGGAGAAGCGAGGAAAGCTTCCCGACGCTGTCGTAGCCTGTGTAGGTGGAGGCAGCAACGCTGTCGGCATGTTCTACCCCTTCGAGAACGAGCCCAGCGTCAAGCTTCTGGGTGTCGAGGCCGGCGGTGACGGTGTTGAGACGACAAGGCACAGTGCTACCCTCACTGGTGGTTCCAAGGGTGTCCTGCACGGCGTGAGGACGTACGTTCTCCAGGACAAGCACGGTCAGATCTCCGAGACACACTCCATTTCCGCCGGTCTCGACTACCCCGGTGTCGGCCCTGAGCTGAGCTCCTGGAAAGACAATGAGCGAGCCAAGTTCATTGCCGCCACCGACGCCCAGGCTTTCCTCGGCTTCAGGCTCATGAGCCAGCTTGAGGGTATCATCCCCGCTCTTGAGTCGGCGCACGGCATCTACGGCGCCATCGAACTGGCCAAGACGATGAAGAAGGGCGAGGATCTGGTCATCTGCCTGAGTGGCCGTGGTGACAAGGATGTACAGAGCGTGGCGGACGAGCTCCCCAAGCTGGGACCTCAGATTGGATGGGATCTCCGTTTCTAAAAATGATACCATGTCGAATAAGAGATGTTGTGTAGTTAGTTAGCTCCTGAAATGATAACATGACCAAGCATGAAAAAAAGTCTCTTCTTCTATCTTGGGTTTGACGGTTGGTGATACAAGGGTCGTTGGGCGTTTGATATGAGAAACAAGGGGCTTTTGGTACATATAATACATGAAAACATTTATACCGTAATGTTGTCCTTTGTCGTCGTCTTGACATCGGCCTCTGCGCTATCAAGGGCCTTGAGCAGTTTCGCCTCCTCTTCATCCGACAGCTCCTCAATCCCCTCAAGATCCGCCAGATCCTCATCGCCCAGCACAAACTCCATGGCCGCGGCGCTCTTGAGCTCAGACAGCGTCGAGCGGCTGCGCGTGCTCAGGGGACCAGGCGTGGCAAAGTCCAGAGCGTACTGGATGACGTCGTCCCTGTTCTCAATCTCCTTGGGCTGCATCCCCAGCGCCACCCTCTCCTCGTTGAACCTCTTCTGGATATCCCTCGACTGCATGAGCAGCCAGCGCAGGTTCCAACCTCCCGGGCCGAGCTCCTTTAGCCGCGCGGGCTTGCTCTTGAGGAGGTACTCCTGCAGCCCACCCTCGCGGCGGATGGTCTTGAGGACGCGGAGGGTCAGGCGGGTCTTTACGTTTGCGTCGACGGCGGGGAGGTGAAAGCTCTTGACGTGGACGTTGGGCCTCCAGAAGCGGCGGGTCTTGTTCCTGTACTTTTCGGCGACGGTGTTGCCGAAGCGGATGCGGGCGCTGCCGTAGAGGCCCCGGTTCGACTGCTTGTAGACGCGGCGCTCGCCGTAGGGGTAGGGGGGGATGAGGCGCGAGG